>JABFPI010000017.1:0-22080 GCA_022817465.1 Embidobia sp. ZL-2020 | reverse complement strand
CACCAAAGGATTAACAAAAGATAGTAAAGGTCAACCGCGACTTTTGATACGTAAGAAAAAGTATACTCCTAATCTGGATGTTTCCGTAGACCGAACACACTTATATTTGCAAAAAATTATAAAAAAAAAAATACACATAAATTTATAGTAATGAGAGAATGGCTAAACTTTTAAATTCATTGAATTAATGGAACCTTCATTTAGAATTAATGGTCTGAAATGTTAATTTTATCTGCAAATTTTATCCGCTTTATCGCAATCCAGATTAAGAGAACTTTCCCTGATATACGAGTAAGGATTCGTGAAAATGCCCCTTGAATTTTCGAATATCGCTGAAATACATATTAATTATGTATTCTACAACTTATTTGTGTAATAGTCCTGATTTTCTTTAAAAAGTTTTTTCATTTAAAGAAAAGTTATAAACAAATGAAGGTTTGGGCACTTTTTTAGTAAATAATTAATATCTCTTGAACTGTTTAAGTTGTCTTAATGAAACTATATAGTGCTTATCAATTGGTTTACAAGATGCATGAGCAATTTCTCACATTTTTTGCCTTTTTAAAATAAATAATTGTTTATGAACAAATTTGAATTTAACTATTTTCTTAATGAGCTACAAACTTCTGTTTTTTTTTCTATTTATAGGTCGAAGAGTAAAGAACATCAAACAGAAGAAAACACTATGTGATAGTAATTAGAAACAAAAATACAGAAGTTTTACGAACTCTTCTCGCGCTGCGCCATCATGCCGTAAAGACCCGCTCCACTGTTTTACAGTTTTATTTGATGTGCATATGTGAAACATTATGTAAATACAATTTGAATGAATCGTTATGAATGATTAATGTTTATTATTTTATTATAATAAAGCTAAGAAAAAATTGTTTTTATTTGTATTTTTGGTATAAACAAAATACATTTGTAATAAAAACACAAAATGAATAATAAACAAATTTAATATTATTTTGCTAACTTTTTACATTTCCTCGTCTCAATAACTTGATTTACGTTCAAATTCGTGTCAGCAGAATAGTATATTGTGCACTTAAAGAGCAAAACCACATTTTGCTCCCCCGAGGTGTTACAAAAAGTTACAAAAAGTTACAGGAAGTTACAAAGAGTTACAGGGAGTTACACAGAGTTACAGAATGTTGCAAAGAGTTACACAGAGTTATAAGAAGTAACAGGGATGAGTATTACAGGGAGTTATGAAGAGTTACAGGGAGTTACAGGGAGGTACAAAGAGTTACAGTGACAAAGAGTTGTAGAGAGTTAGAAAGAGTTGCAAAGAGTTTCAGCAAGTTACGCAAAGAGTTTTAATAAGATTTATGAAGAGTTACAGGGAATTACAAAGACTTACAAGGAGTTACACCGAATAACTCGTTGTAACTCCCTGTAACTCTTTGTAACTTCCTGTAACTCCCATCAACTCTTTGTAACTCCTTGTAAATTTTTGTAACTCCTTGTCAGTCTTTTTAACTTCATGGAAATTTATCAACTCCCTGTAACTTTTTTTAACATCTTGTAACTCTTTGCAACTTCCTGTATCATATTGTAACTCGCTGTTACTTTATGTTATTCCCTGTAACTCCCTAAATATCTGTGTAACTCTTTGTAACATCCTGCAACTCTTTGTAACTCCCTGTAACACTTTGTAATTCCCTGTTACTTCCTGTATCTTTTTGTAACTCTTTGTAACTTCCTGTAACTCTGCGTAACTCTTTTTAACTCTCTGTAACTTTTTGTAATTCTTTTTAACTCCTTGTAACTTCCTATAACTCTTTGTAATTTCCTGTAACACTTTGTAACTCTCTGCTACTCCCAGAAACATTTGTAACTTGTAATTCCTGCTCGTTAACCCATAAATAGAAAGAAAATACAAGTTTTATCGCTCATTCAATAATTAGTTACATTTCAATTTGTTTGTAATCAACGCAATTTATTGAAAAAAGCGAAAAATGTATCAATTTACTTACGCATGTTGTAAAGCATTTAATTTTTCATAAACACTATAAATTATATCCTATAGATATCTTTAACAGTTCAAGAGATTTTAATTATTTAATAAAAACGTGTCCTAATTTTGATTAGTCAATAACTTATGTTTGAATGAAAAAATTTTAAAAAGAAAATCGAAACTTTGATACCCCTGATAAAACATCTTGATTGAGCTGATTGCCCAATAATTTGTCTCAGCTGCGTCTCAAAAATTGATCAATTTTCACCCTATTATTTACCAATTTACATGATTGTCAACTGTCTTATTTTAAAATTGTAGTGAAATAATGAATTCATAATAAAAATTGATAATATGATTAACATATTTTATATTTTCATTGCATTAATAATAATGAATAAAAATTATTTAATTATATAACATTTTTTTTGTATAATTTAATCTCTCGAGAATATTTCCAAATAAAAATAAATGACACTCAGACAAATTGGGAAAAAATTGAATGAAAATTAATCAATTATTGAATCGAAAAATTGATCAATTCTTGAGACACAGCTGAAGACAATTATTCACCAATTTGTGTTATCAGGGATTTATACAAATGAGTTCCAGAATACATAATTTATTTATTTATCAGCGATATTCGAAAACTCAAAAGCCATTTTATATATAAAGCCAATATATATACTTATCTATACATTAAAAACGATGTTAAAAGTGCATAGAACTAAATAAATTATTGAATGTAATTTACATTTTCTACAGCGATTTATTTATTTACGTATTCAACTATATAATATTGAGTAATATATTTTTAAACTATGTTGAGTTAAGAAGATGTCAAAGTTGTCATATCTACTTTACCGACTCTTAACCAATTCGATACATTTTATTAAATACTTATTACTACTAAATTTAGAAAAATAATATTGGTAGAAGTTAATTCTACATGAAATTCTACAATTGTGATACTACAAACGTATATTTTAAAGCCACATTCTTTACGTAAAGTTGATTGTCGGTTTGAACTCACTCCAACTATTTCATTTGGATAACATCAAAAATTAAGTTGAAATGAAAAATATTGGTTGACAATATTTGCTTATAGTATTAAACTGAAGCTAATTTATGAGAGAATCAACATCTGCTATTTTTTTCACACTAAAATTAGGATTTAAACTTAGCATTCTACATTGACATCCTTTTAATAATGTAATAAATTAGGTAAAGCGCAAATGTACTTATTATCATTATTCACATTCATAAAAACGCATATTTTTGATACAGAACTTGTCGGAGCAATATACAGTTCTTTACTTTCTGAAATTACTTTCTGCATGTTACTATACACATTATTTTGAAACACATTATAAGATATTATTTCTTGATAACTAGTTAATTCTTCGTTTGATTTTTCATTAACATAAAAATCGTAAATTTTAATGTAGCATCCACTATCAAGTTGAGCGTACGAATTACTGGATCTTTTGTTGACCTTTTTACACGTACAGTACAAACAATCATTTTTTATTATTCTTTTGTAACATTTAAATTCTGAGCTTAAATTAAATAATTGTAATGCATTTTCATCGACAGTTTGCTGTTTTCCTAAATAACGTATATGACTGATTTTTAATGTGTGAATTACTTTTTTGTGATCTACTGCTGAAACATAACTTTCGTAAATTGAATCGCCACTAAACCAAGCTTTAAGAGTGGTACACTGAATAATAAAAGCCAGTTTTCCCACTCTTTCGCTTTCAATAAATTAATTCTCTTCAAAGATTTTGTACGTCGAGCAATTTGAATGGGAATTTTAAATTTCATTAAAATTTCATCTATAAGTTCCAAAGGATTGTCCTCAACGACAAAAGGGGTTAACTCATCAAACCAATAATCGAAAAATTGCTCAGTAATTCCCAATAAAACATTGTGCATATAATCTGGTACTAAACCATAAATAATGTCAAAAAAATTTAAATCAAGTAATTTTGTTCCTGTGACGAATCCCTTTGTAGCTTTTCCAGTTTCAATTGCTTCCGTAATATGCTCTAATGATTCTATCATCGATCTTAATTGAAAGACTTCTATAGACACAGGAAATTTTAAAGCATTAGCTACTCTTTCCCCACGTTGTAAACACCATGGACAACTACAGTATCCATTGTACTGTAGAAGTCCTTGTAACGGAGCTCGCGCAAAGCTATCAACGCAACAACACAACGGAAATATTTTTATGTACTTCACGTCTCCATTGAAGTTACATTTAACTCTCTCATTGCCAAGATGATTCATATGTTCAACAAACGGAGTTAAGAACGCATTCATGACCGGTTTATTTTGCCCAAACCACAGAACGCACGTTATTGGATGTTTAAATCTTTCTTGCGCAGGAATTTCGTTTACAATCATTTGGATCGGCCAAATTGAAAATGAAGAGCATTTAAAAACAGGTGCTCCATCGGAATTAAATACACACGTTGCAAAATCTATAATATTTTGTAAACGCATTTTCTGAACGAATTCTCGGTACAATTTTCCATCATTGATATCATTTATATGGCCCTTTTGGTGGGTTCTTTCATTGGAAACATACTTATAATATTCATAATTTTGCGTTTCCAAATTTGAAATTGATATCGATGGGTCAATCGTTATAAAAAAATCTTTATCTTCTAAATTAGTCAAATCAATAGTAACTTGACATCTTCCACAGACGATGGAATTTTGTCCTTTATTAAAAGCACCTGCATAAATTTTGCAAATATTACAAATCGCGTGGTATCTAATATTTTTATCGCTGTTAAAATAAGCATCGACTAAAAATCTTGTATCAGGAAAAAGACGTGAAGTAAAAATGTGATTTACAAAAGTAAAAATATTTGTGAGTTGAAGATGGTTTGAATTGGTCATTGAAGCATACTTTAAAACAAGCATAATCACATCTATTTTACTAGCTTCTGGTATTATTTGAATGGGTTGTGATGAATCTGGATCTTGCAGGAACTTTAACAAGCGATCGAATAATGTCTCAGAATCATCCATATTTGCATCGATGTCCACGTCATCTTCATTGCAATATACTTCATCTTCGTTGTATTGCTCGTCATCAGAAGATGACTCGTCTTCAGCTCCAACCTATTAAAATTAGTCAATTAGTTGACAAATTGTTATGTAATAAGAGTACGAAAAAGTTTCGACACATATACGAAAAGTACCGTTGGTCATCACAGAGAATTTATCATTTTTTGCTTTTTATTAACATAAAATATCAGTCGCAACATAAACAGAATAAAAATAAGATAACTTTTACTCTCAATTAATGATTTTTATTGTTACAGTCCATGATATATGGAATATTATATTAATTAATGGTTATTTTTTTGTACTAAGTTTTATTACAGTAATTCTCAATATATACAATACACTGAACCAATTTGAGTTTTAATTATAAAATATATATTCACCTCTGACATAACTTCATCAACGGCACAATTCATTATTTCTTGCGATGCATTTGGCGAAGACTCAGCTCTCAGTTCCTATTGAAAATTAAATATTATGTTAAAATGATAATAAGATATTTAGCTTAATGGAAGTTCAGTTACTATTGTAAGTTTTTAATTATAAAAATTTATATTTACTTCTAGTGTAACTTCGTTATCATCGCAATTCATTGTTTCGTGTGATAAATTTTTTTTTCGCTTAAAATGTTCCTCAAGTATCCTAGTTTCATTAAATAATTACCAGAAAAATGGCACAAATTTAGTTTGAATGATTTTATGCAACTTTGTCGACCTATCAAGTGGCCCTCTGAGAGTGGTCAAGAGCGGCTGAGCACGCGCTCGACTTTGAACTTCTTTACCAACCTTTCTAGGGTCCTAATCGGCCCCAAAAGTTACAGAAACGGATACTAGATGGCGCTAGCATCGTTCTAAATAGATTTAGGTAGTTTTCTATCATTTGATTGTATAGTTATAGAGTAATGTTTGAAAATAAGAGGTTTCGTTGCATGGGTTACAAAATGACCGGGAAGAGAACTTATTCCGATAGAAAAGGTTCGAGAAACTCAAAATCGCTTTCTAGAGACTTCCTTGTGAATAGAAAGAGAGTTCAAAATAGATATTTGACGAAAGGAAGTTGCGAATTTGTGTCCACGTCCGCGAAGAAGCTTCGCATGTCCGGCCCGTAGTACAACATAAATGACATTAGCTTGACATTAGCTTAACTGTAAACAATGAGAAACCAGCAGATTCAATTTATCCTCCAGACGGCATCTTAGTCGCTAGGTGTCATGTCCGAGGTTATCGAACCTGACAGTCGCCGAAATGTTTCGACATCGGTCAATCCGCGAATTCTTCATCGGTCGTCACCGCGACCTAGTGTTGGGAACGTGCAAGGTAGTAAAGCGTCAGCACGAAGTTCCGCGAAACCCGGGCGTCGACCCGCCGAAAAAGCTGACAGAGCGAGCCCCACGCCTGCCAGTGACCGATTTTCGTTAGATTTAAGAAGCGTAACCCCGCGAGTTGAGTAGAGTAGAGTTCAGTAGTGCTCAGTAGAGTTCAGTAGCGTTCAGTAGAGTTCAGTAGAGTTCAGTTCAGTTCAGTTCAGTACAGGAGACGAGTTCAGTACAGGAGACGGGTTCAGTACAGGAGACGAGAGTAGCAGTAAAAGAATAATCAATCCTAGTTCGGTTCAGTCCAGTTCGGTAGTAATCGTTACCCGCGCCCCACATTGTACAGAGACGCCGCCGTACATAAAGTCTATTTCAAATAAAGAAATTATTACTAAGAATTAGCTGTTCACTTATTCCGGAACGTGACACTAGGCTTGTTTAACATTGACATAAATCGACTCAGTTGGTTCTTCATTATAAATGATTATGAATTTCCATATCTCACTCATAAAAAAAACTAGTTTATACCTAACCTCAAGTTAGGCTGAGAGCATCGGCTGAGATTTATACAAGATTATTTTGTTCTTTTCCAAGAAAATGGAGAAATATATCTTTTTCAGTTTTCAGATCCCTGCTGAAAATACCCGAATGGGTTTCCAGAGTGGTACACCAGAATGGAAATTGGCCCATTAGAATTCTGTAGGCCAAATTCCATTCTAGTATACCTTTCTGGAAATCCATTTGGGTTTTTACAGTAGGAATTATCTAAAAAGTTGCGGTACATTGCACCATTCAAGTTACCGTCTATGAAGTATGGACCGATTATTTGAGTATCTAAAATACCACACCAAACATTTACACTCCATGGACGTTGATGCTCCACTTGCCTTAACCAATGCGGATTCTCCACTGACCAATAATGCATGTTATGCCGATTCACCTGACCACGATTTGTAAAACTGGATTCATCAGACATAAGAATAAGTGAAAAAAAGTTATCATTGGCAGCTATTTGTTCTTGTATCCAATTGCAAAAAACTACGCGGTTTTGAAAGTCTTCCCCATGTAGTTCCTGATGCAGCGATACGTGGAATGGATGAAAATTGTATTTATGTAGTATGCGCAGAACACTTCTTTGTGAAATTCCTGAACCTCGTGCAATTTGCCGAGAACTAATGTTAGGATTTTGTGCAACTGCAGCTAAAACATTTATTTCCATATTTTCGTTTGTTACAGGTCGTGGTCGAACTCTCGCTTTAGGTTGAACACTTCCAGTTTCAAGGAATAAATTCACGACCTTGTGAAAAGTTGTGGCAGAAGGAACATTTAGATGGGGAAACTCATTTTGGTACATTAAACGAGCATTTGCTACATTTCTTTCACACTGAAAGTACATGGCAATGATATTTATTTTCTCTGCAATCGTCAACATTGTAAGTCCCTTAAAACGAGATGTTTTCAATTCCGATATTAAAAGTAAAGTGACGCTCCAAACAATAATACTACGAAAGTAAACAATGAGTCTTCATTCAAAACTTGGTTAGACAAAAAGAATCGTAATACAAATTCATAACTGAAATTTGTATTATGATTCTTCATACCCTTTTAACCAGAGAAAGTTTGAACGTTGCCCTGTATCACCCTCAAGAGTTAAGAGTGGATGGTTAATTTTTGTAATTCGATAGCATTTCCAATAATACTGGAAATTTCCTAATTTGTTGTGCATTTTTCGAGATATTCTCATTTATCAACAGTTTTTTTAACAATTTCAATTTTTTCGATTACAGCGCCATCTTTGCACCAAAATGCAACAAATCATAGGTCAAATAGATGTAAAATTTTCTGAGCAATCCGAATCTGCAATAAAAATTGGGGGTTCCTATTTAAGTTTTTTATTTTCCCCCACCCCCCACCCCCAGGGGGTGGGGGTGGGGGGTTGAGTTTGATGTCATTGGATGGCCCCCATTGAGACGAACAATTTTCATTACCCACTTTTTTCGATCCGATGCATACTTTTCGAGATATTTTCAAATACACTTTTAAATGCCTCACCCTGTATTGTACCAAGGGCAGTAAAAAAGGAAGTTTGCAACCTCATGGGAAGTTTGCCACCCGAGCCGAAGGCGAGTGATGGAACTATGATTTTTTAATCCAGGAGATTATAATTAACTCAAGTTTTGAGATTATATTTGCTAACTATATACAATAATATGTTGAAATTGAATTTTTTTATTAAAATACATAACTGAACAGTCAAAAAACAAACAAATATGTAATTTAACAGACTTTTGAGTACAATTACTCAAAAAATGTTAATTAACGGTGCAAGGACTGTTTCTCTTTTGTTATTTTAAAAACTGTTTTTGCAGTGCTCCATCGGTAAACTTATAAGCGTCGCTCCTTATAGGATAAAGCCGACAGAGATGAATATTTTTTTGTTTCTCGGACTCGGAACATAAAGCACTGTATAACCCTCAGATGCAAGCGTTCTCAGGATATAATGTACTATTCCGTGTAATACATTTAACAAATGGCGCTTGCGCTCGAGTTGTAAACGACATTTTATTTACCGAGGAAGAGGTTGGTAATATTTTACCGACCAAAAGTGTGCAGCAAATTGTTACCAACCGAGTCCGATGTTCATAATAGTATAGTGTTCAACTAGTGGGAAAAGATAGCTATTTCAAATGAGTGTGATATAAGCCGTAGGTGAATGGTACCATCACATTCATTTTGACTTGACATCTCTTTTTTCACGAGTCATACACGATATTTTTTTACCATTCACTGAAAAAATTAGATAGTTCAATTAAGTATCTGGGCAGTCAATCTAGATTGTTAAATTGATAGATAGTCAATTTTATTATCCAAATAACCAAAATAAATATCTGAATATTTATAATGGAGTGCTGCCAATCATTGCCGATGAAAGCCTATGATGCATGTTACGCGGAGCAGACTTGACCGTTGTTTTTCGTGAGAACCGAGTCGCGGGACGTATGTTTATATTATTGCCTCTTTAACCTATTTTGCAATTTTTCGTGTAAATTAAAGCCTATTAATTTGGATATTCAAATTAATTATCTAGATAGTCAGATTCTTAACTATCTGCGCAGATAATCAATTTGATTATCTAAGATAGTTATGATAACCATATGAATAGTTCTTTTAACTCGTTATTTCTCTCAGTGTAAGTGCAGGAAAATGCTTCATTTATCCATTTGTTTTAATGAGAGAAGTATAGGTTCCATAAAACTCGATTTTTAATGCATCACGTCAGCAGAATATTTGTCCAAAAAAATACGAGAAATAATACTACTTTTCATAATTGGCTGAAACTTGACCATTTTACAAATTATTTGTTTGTATGTCAACACATTGGCTCATTCTCAATTATCTCAAGTAATGAAACTAGATTTTATTTAAGAATTCTCCACACTACCAATTTAAACTTAATTATTACGTTATTGAATATAATACACTATTCTTGTAGCTCGGCTCTCAAAACTGGGTTAGCATAAAAAAAATTTGCTAAAATTTTTAACTATATTCTTCTTACGATTTTAAAACATAGAATGAACAATATGTGGACGAATTTAAACCAATGACATTTTATGAAATTCATAATAAATATTTTATTTACTGCAATTTTCCAACCAAAATTTTCTTACGATAAACTAAGGTAGATATCCTACTTTGTAGAAACTGAAGCAGGCAACACATACCAGTTAGTAGATGTTTCTGTTGTATAATAATAATTATTAATATAAATGTTAAATGACTCATTATTATAATGAATAACTCGTTAAAAGACAAGATCATCTTGAATGTCTATTAAACATTACCCAGTTAACCTTATTGTTTTAACGTTTAACATACGAATTTCTACAAATAGGGACATATCTACAATTAGGAACTTAGCTCAAAATAGAATTAATTGAACTGCAATTCACATATTTTTACATTGACTTTTACAAAAGTTGAATTATTTGTCAATTTAATTTTTTTAACAAGCATTTTAAAATTAATTTATGCAAAATATACATACCTGTGGTAAACTTTCGGAAACAGTTTGTATCAACTCTTCAGCAGATCTATTTTCCAAATCATCTAAGCAACTATGTTCATTTAACACAGACTCATATCCAGAAAAAGATGAAATCGTGTCGCTATTAAATATTTCTTCCTGTAATGGTCAGAAATTTATCATCATAATGTTCCACAGTATTTTATACGTTTGTTAAAATATGCAAAATTTAACGAGTTTTTTGCTCAGTATCAGGAGTACGTGTGGTAATATGACATTTTGAACTGGCCGATTGAAAAAATCTTAAAAAATTGTAGGTCCTGCTAGTAAGACAACTTTAGCGCACACAAAACTAACAGAAATTCAGTTGTTATTAAATTTCACATTATATAGTTCTATTTTATTTTTATTAACTTTTTGATTATAGCCCATTGCGAGGCAAATGGCGTGTTTACAAAAAAAATTTCGTTTTAAATCTTTAACACTTGTTTTATAACATTTTTTTATCGACAATTATTCATACACTCATTATTTTATTGAATAAATATTTTTTTATTTAAATGTGACTATGTTTTCGTATTTAAAATCACTTGTTTGTTAGTCTTCTAAGTTTTATTCAATTATTAAAAATCAACATTTTTTCATAACTAATTAACAATAAATGGGAATACTACGTTTTCAGCCATTTGTAGAAAACCTAAATGTCAAATTGTTTGATTTTCAGAAGTTTTGAATGATTATTTTAAAAAAAATGTATATTGGCTCATCCTATATGCACTAGCTCAACCCAAAACACTTTCCCCTACACACTTTTTAATTATTTTATATGCATTTAAAAAACTATTGGTTAATCTTGGATATTCAAACTAAAAAATGTATATTTTAAACTAATGAGTGTAAAAAAGACAAAATATATTCGTATCGTACTTAATGCTTAAACCTCCTTAAGTTAATTGAAAGTAAGCACAACTATAATAAGAGCAAAATGAAAAATTAAATCGTTAATAAATATCACGGTAATTTTTAACTAATGGAGAACGGACAGGGTCTATTTATCCTCTAGGTGGCGTTTTATCCCTGCGGAAAAAACCCGAGTGAGTTTCCAGAGTGGAACACCAGAATGGAAATTGCCCCATCAGAAATCTATAGGCCAATTTCCATTCTGGTATACCTTTCTGGAAATCCATTTGGGTTTTGTACAGTAGGGTAGTCACTGTAGGCTTGATTAGATATATAGATTTATTGTGTAAATATATTGCTAATGTTAAATAAGCCTGGCGACTAAGATGCAAGTACTGAGGTAAGTTTTAATCCATAATTGTATAAATAATATACCTTAGATGTTTATTATCAACAACAACATAGAATCAGAAAACGATTATTTTTATAGTCACTTTAACTTTTGTGCATCATCAGACTGACAATATTTTTACTTGAATATTTAGAATTAAATGAATTAAATATTTAACCCTACAATACATGAATCAGTCTGACAGATTCGTGGGACTAAGAAGTTATTATGAGTAATATTGGAGAAAGAAAGAGATGAGAAAAACTGTGTACTTGCCTTAATACTAAGCTTATTTGTCTTTTAAAGTGAAAGTGCTTATTATTGATAGATGTCATATTTGTAATTAATTTATTAATTTCTAAAAAAAAAAAAAAAAAAAAAAATTATATTTAAATTTTAAATGAGAGTTGTGTGCAAAAATGTAATAACTGATGTATAAACAAAAACAATTATTCTAGCAAATGATAATCACAATACAAAAGAACAAAAGATCTAGTAACAAACTTTTATTTCATTTGTACGAAGGGTACGTGAAACATTGCCGCTTTGAATATTAAGATGACCCAGCGAACGAAAACAAATACAAACCAAGAAAACTACCTTTTAAATTGTTTTTTTTTTTGAAAAACACCAATATTTTTTATTGCAAATGAATTGGTTATAACCATAATGTAATTCTAATATCTGTGGTTCATCTGTGGATTTTGTCCAAATCCCACAGATGTCCCACAGATCCCAGTGAGTTGCTAACTTGTGGCAACTGTGGCATTACGCAGAAACTAATATCATGATATTTATGCCACAGACTGGGCCGCAAAAGCCAAAATTGGTTGCCACATGCTGGGCCACAGACATATTTCCGCGCGGGAACTGTACAGAAGTAATAAAAAAGTAATAACTTTATTACTTTTAACCAATAATATGCATACAATTAGCTTCAGTTTATTGGTTTGAACTAATACATTTTGACGAAAATTAATTTTTGGCAATTTTTAGAACAATACTTTGTTAATTAAAAAATTGCAGCTGAATTCGATAAATTGTATTAGTTGAATTTGTTCAAACGGTTTAAAAAATTTATATTTATAATTTTAATTAAAAAAAAATTTAAAAAGTTACAAAATTTTTAAGATTTCATAATTAACGTATCAAGTTAAAAGATGTTTTTAACCAACTACAAAAAACCACATGTAAATTAATGAAAAGAAATTGTGATTTATTTTGATTATTATATTGGTCTTGATTGGTTCCTGTTTACTGGGCACAACCACCCTAGAGAATAAACATTATTATCCTAGAGCAAAAGTAGCACACTAAAATAAAAAATACTTCAGTAATTTTTGTAATTTTTGCAGAAAATATAGTGTGCATTATTGGTATATAGAGCACGATTTTATACTCAAATAATTACTTTTTTTCTGTAAATAAATAAGTTTCGAAAAATTGAGGCTATGTCAGAGATAAATTTAAGATAATAATTTTAATTTTTCATGAATGAAATGATAAAAAAATTTTCATGATTTACATTTATGTTTGTTTTAGATTACTATACTTACTTGGTTAGATTCATCATTATTATTTAACCGATATCTTGTTCTTCTGGGAACTTCCACATCTGAATTTAAGCCTGAGTATAATTTATAATTTTGTGGTCTACTCATTTTTGCTTTCCATGATAAACTCTAAACAACAAAATACAATAACAAACACTAAGAAAGCACTTAAAAAACAGTATGATCACATATATTTTATAAATGTTATAAAACGTTAGTCTAATATGTGATTGCTCTGAACAGAAAGATAGAAATTAGATAGATAGTCAATTTTTATGTTTTACAAAATTAATTTATTAATGTGTGACTAACTTCTAAGTGTTCATGAGATTAGAAATGTTATAAAACTTCTACCAGAAATAGTGTTATCTTCTTCTAATTTATTACAATGAGTATATATATTTTCATATTTCATTGTTAGAGTATAACCTGCTGAACCTTTAGGTTAAATATTCAATTCGGCCGAACGCAGTCAAATGGGCACGAACTGATGCCGTCCAACAGAATAAAGAAGAAATGACGCCATCATTAATTTCCAGAGCAGAGGACCAAATGGACGCCATTCTTTGTTGGTCACGTTAAATTGTATTTGTGTGACATTTTATCTTAAATCAGTTAGTTTTTCAAGTGAAGCAATGTGGTGTTTAGTTCAAAAACGTGGCGCACAAACTACAAGAACGATAAAAGCAACCCAAGTGCAGGATTTCAATCCAAAAAGTACACAGGATTTCAGAAAAGATCGTTGGTACGACGTTGTGTTGGAAGAAGACAAAGAAAATGACAGCAACACTGAGAGCAATTCCACGAATTATTCACAAGCCAAAATTATACGTCTCAGTGGTTTGTAATTTATTTATATATTTATTTATTAATTTTCTTCATTTCCGTTTTGAAATTTAAATTTCAGTTTATTAAAAATTTCATACGTGTTCTCTATTAAACTGGGATTTAACTCAAAATTAGTATAAATTTGAAGATGTAACCTATTATTTAATTAATCAATTAATTAATGTGCAGTCACTAAAGAAGGATTAGAAAATAGCGAAAATGATGCACGGACCAGAAAAATTCCTGACAAACTGATAGATGAAAAGACACCTAAAAGAGATGTTAAAAAAAAGAAAAAGAATAAGGTAATCAAAACCGTTAGTCATTTAGGTTTAATATTTTAGTGATGTAATAATCTTGAGCATTAAAATGATTGTTTTAATATTTTTAAGTACATTAATTTAATTAACTGTGATACACATTAAACAATCGTTCTGCTTTACAAAAATGTATCGAAAAATATATTTTTAATATTACCAAATGTAAGAAAAAAAATCTATGAAGCTAACAAAGTTGTAGAAAATATTTTATTTTCAATGCTAATAAGTTTTGATAATTTTTTTTTTTTTAACTAAGGTAGCAATTGATGATTAACTTAACCTAACACGTATATTTTAACATAAACATTGTTTACTTTATTATACAAATGTTAAAGTGAAAATTCATATTCTCTGCAATGTTTAGTGTATATTATATGATATATCATGCAATTATTTTTAAATTAGACAATTTTTTAATGAATGTTATAACGAATAATAAATCAAATTTCAAAGTTTTTAGATATCTGAGTATTATCTTGTTAGCATAACAAATGGAAAGAAATCTGTTATATTTTAATTTATTTTTTTTTATCTGAGAAAGCAATTGGTGTTCGACATAACCTAAACATGTACATTTTAACATTTACATTTTTTACTTTATATTATGCAAATGTTATTTTATATATTCTAAAATGTTAATGTATAATATATTGTGCATCATGCAATTTTTTTTAATTAGACTATGTTTAATACAATTACTGTATATAGATGTAAAAAATTTTAATTGTTTGTCTATTATTAGAACGAACCTTTTATGAACTTAAGTATTAATATGAACCTACATATTGTATCATATATAATACACAAGCAATGATTTTCTTTTAAATGTTCATTTCTACTATATGTATATAAATGTCTAGTTTTAGTATTATTTACCAAATTGAATTAGATTGTCGCTGTTAGGATAGAAAAATAGCGATTGTTCAATTGTGAGTTTATGGTATGAGAAAAATCTGAGTATTACAAACTCACGATTAAATAATTGTTTTTTTCTCCGAGTAGGGAACTATATTTTTCTCGGAGTCTTTGAAAAGTAAATTGTTCCTACATGTGCCAAGAAAAGAAATTTTGTTACGATCAGAATTTATGTATATCGTGTGACTTATATTAAAATTCGTTATTTCAACTTGAATTAAAGGGATAAAAAGAGATAATAAAACTAATTAAAATTATATCTCTTTGTAGTGTGTAATTTAGTGCTAATTATAATAAAGTGCATCAAATATATTTTAAAAGTAATATGCTAAACAGTCAGATAATTATTGACCATGTTAGCGTCTAGTTCGTATTCAAAGTGACATCGCGGTTTACTCAGGATATCTACTGTGCGTGAATTGAGTAAAAAACAAAAATTGTCCGAAAAATTTAATACAGGTGGGAACAACAGGATTCGTACGTAAATTTTCACAAAGATGAGGGAATTTAATATTTCTTACTTACAGTGACGTTGAAGCAGGATTTTAATTTTAAAATTATAAACTTTTAATTCACAACTGAAACATTACTTTGTTATAATACATTAAAGTATAAAATTGTTGGCTATTATTCTAGATTTTTCAAAACTTTTGTGTACGGAATTTTTTAAAAAATGTACAGGATTTTTTTCTTAAATTTCGATATAGATACCCTGTAAATAAAATATCCAGTTTTAACTTAGTGTCACCCTCTTTTAACTGTCTTTTCTGAGTTACTGGTAGAACATTTTAGAACGTATTATATGATTGAACATTGCTTCACCTATATCCGAAAAAAGGATTGATTTTTTCAAGTGGTTTGAGTTATAACGACCATATTGATACAGACAAATGTGATTTTTTAAATTAATTTATTTAAAAAACCAACATTTTGACCATTGTCTGATCCTTTTGAGGGTATTCTTCAAAGTAATATAGTATATTTAACACAATGTTATAATTGTTTTATTTTGTAAAAAACTAATTCATGTATACATGAATTATGTATCATCACAAAAAGGTCAGTTTCATTATTTTTAGTTAGTTTTTTACAAATTAAAACAATTATAACATTATATTAAATATATTATATTACTTTGTAAAATACCCTGAAGAGGACCAGAAAATGGTCGAAACGATGGTGTTATAAATAAATTAATTTAAAAAATCACATTTATATGTATAAATATGATCGTTAAACAACCTGATAATTCTGTTCTTGCTATAAAACAGAATATTATACTCAACAAAAAAAGTAAAAAGATTGAACACTTTTGTGTGATATTATTTTACCCTTCAATATAATTTTTTCTTTTCAAAGGATTACAATAAAAGGGAATTTGTTAAAAATGGAAATTTATTTATATGTAGTCTAATTAAGCAAATAATTAGATACCTAAAATCGCAAAGTAAGACATTTAGCATAATCTCTATGAAATTCCTCTTAGTGTATCTGTTAATGCATCAAGTATAGGATTACAAGTGTAAGAGTGTACAAATAGTAATAATAAAAAATGGTTTAAATGTACTAATGTTTTCTTTGAAAATTATATATTATAACAATGTGATATTTCATATGTTGGAACCCTGTTATTGTAACTCTAGTACATATGACTAAATTAAATAATGTATTTTATGTTGAATCTGATCAAATACTCTAAAAAATTATTTGTTCGTTCAAATATGTGTTAAATTTGGAATATTTGTACGGACTTTTCGGTGATTGTGATCAATTCTGTAATTACAAAACTGAGTTTTTGAATGTCAATTATAATCGCAAAATAAACAATAAAAACTATTTAGTTTAATATTCAATAAAATGTGAGATTTGTTTTAAAATGTTGGCACAGTAGAAATTAAGTTGATGGCAACATTCACTTAATATTATTTCTACAATCATATTTAAGGTGGTTAAAAGTCATTTTTTAAATATATTTTGTAGAAAACTGAGGAAGAAATTCAAGCCCAAAAAGAAGAGGCAAAACAGATTTTGGAGAGAAAAAAAGTTTTGTCTCAACGACAGACAATAAAGTCAAGCGACTCAGAGAATGAGGAAAAAAGTACCGAACCAAGAATTAATCGACGTCGGTGTCTATTTCGAAGTGGTGCTGATCCTACAGTTATGCAGACGTCTGATTTTTTAAATAAAGTTGATTTTACTGTTATGCAGAGTTCTAACTGCAAAAATTGCTTGTCACTTGAAACGAAAATAGTGTCCTTGGAAAAAAGTTTACAGAGTAGAGATGATGAAATTGTAGGTTTCCGGAAACAACTGGATAATGCAAGAAACAAGATTGGTGAAATTGCTGTTTTGAACGTGCAGTATCAACTACAATTAATAGAATTAAAAGGTAATTATAAAATTACTCAACTATAATGTTAACAATTTATACTCTTACTTTCAAGATATTCGCTCGCTCCTGAAGCGAATTTCAGTAATGCCTATCGATTTTCGATATAGGAGAGGAACTTTATTTGTTTGCATTATTATTATACGTTAGTGTTACAACATTGCTCATAATTATCAACTACAGTTTTTTCTGTATTTAATATTGTGTAATATGTGTGTAAATAATTATACATGGTTACAATAAATTAACAGTGAAGTGACATTTGACTATAATGCCATTGTTACAATAGACAGTACATAATTATTTAAATTGAAAAAATATCATAACATTATATCATGTAAAACCTTATGTTTAATTTAAAAGTAAAATATCCAAGGTTTGAGTAACAAATTTTAGGTATTACATTGAGATAAGGTAAATGTCCCGATTTGTGGACAAGTAAGGATTACTTGGTAATAAATTGGCTTTATGCAACCATAAGTTCGAATAAAAAATAATACTATTGATATTGAAGCAAACTGTAGACATTTGTCAATAATAAAATCACTTTTATAAACGCATAAGTAATATTAATATTTTATAATTATGATTTGAATTCGAACATACAAATGTACCCATCTGTAGATATCCTAACTTTAAATTCTCAATATTTGCATTTATATCTTTTCTCTATATGTAGTATGGTTTTGAATAATACAAACTTCTTTATAAACACATAGTTTAACAATCTGATTCTCAATTTCATGATTTTATGTATTAAACAGCGTCCAGACTGCAATTTTATGAGATGACAACTGACTGCCTATCAAAAGGTTTCAAACACTCGAATTGCGTTAAAATTAATTAATTTAACTTGAACAATTATGAAAAATCTTATCAGTGCTATATATTGTAAACTAATTTTAACATTTACATTTAAATGTAAACATAACATTAACATTTACGTAATTTAATACATCAAAAGTTTATATTCTTAAAATAATCTTTCAAAGTCCACAAATAGGGAAATATCCACAAATAGGTACATTTACTTTATATCATTTCGTACGAATTGAAATGATTAAATTTTATAATTTTTAAGAAATCAATAAGGTTAACGTTTGAAAATTTACCAGAAGGTAAGTGACTGTCGGTTGCATTGTATATTTATTTATACTAAAACAAATTAATTAATGCTTAATTATAAATTTTGTTTAATGTTTAATTTGATGTAGTTTTGCTAAGTTTATAAAATTGCTGATTTTTTTAATCAACATATATCAAATAAAACAACCACTGATACACCTTGTCTGCTTACTGGTTTCATGCAGCTACTGATACATTTATCTTACTGCATTTCCGATCCACAAATACATTTGACGTAAATTTTTTCAACAGATGCGAAGTCTAAACACGAAATTGAAAAAAGAGCTGATCACTTTGTCACTAGTTCACCTGAAACGCCTGTATTGAAGTATAATTATCAAGATGATAATTATAGTGCAGATCAAAATACAGTACATTCTACGGATTCAATCAGTAAATACAAACCATCAAATGCTGAAAAGTCAAATGTAGATAATAGTATGGAATATTCTGATTCAATCATCAAGCACGAGTCACCGACTAGTGGAGAATTATTGGATAATAATGACAGTAGCTTGGAGATCAAAACAGAACCAAAGAATGATGTTAAAAAACAGCCGAAAAAAAGAAATAGGGAAACTTCGGAAAGTTCCAGCGAAACTGATCAGACTGACAGTACAAGTTCTAATTCTACCAGTAACGATGAGTCTGAAGATGAAAAAATTGACGACTTTATTACTTGGATTGAAAGAAATATGTCGTATGGGTCTGATTTGCATACTATTCAAGAAAATAAGGTACAATTACTTTGTGTGCAATAACTTTTATTTGTTAACAACTACATTATTATTTGTTATCAATCACATTTTTGCAAAAATCACCGAAACTTATTTTGACTCATATTATATCATAAATGTTTGTATTTCAACACATTCAAATTATTAAACAAATATATTTATCATAGTTTTCTATTTATCTGATTTTACGTGTAGAAACTTAGCATTTATTTTCATGTAATATCTTTACTACATTTATTTATATGTAATTAAATGATTGATAACTTTAAATTACAAAACACGATGTTAATTCATATATGTTATACAAATTGTCACTTTTAGTTTATTTTGGGAAACGAATATTATGTTGGAAAAGCTGCATGGAACAGCATGAAAATGAAAGATGATAACGTGTTCATTCGAGAAATGATGTTGAGTCTATGGACTAGAGACGAACTACTAGACAGATGTATTGATACAAGCAAAGCTCAACCTTTACCTGGCCATCCTCCTAGAACTACGATGTCTCCTCAGAAAGTTAAAGTGATATTAAGTAAGTCTGCTTAATAATTTAATATTCATGCCTAGTACTCATGCAAAAAAACTGTTTATCATTATTCGTATGCAAAGTGAACCTTTTTGCACGCTTTCGCATGCGAAAAAGATACTTGTACGAAAAAACAGCTTTTTCATATGAGACACTCGACATGAAAAGTACTGTTTTATAAATGTACTATATTGTTACATATTTATTAATAAACATTGTTAAATACTTTTTAATTTTTTTTTATAGAATGTTATTTGGAGACAAGATTAAACAGACGTATGTTAACTAACGAAAAGAAAGAACAAAAGTTGAAACAAGCGCATTCACTAATGGGAAGTAAAATAAGTGAATTTATTAAGCAGGAAAAAGCTCGTCTCAAAAAAAAAGGTACACGTGTTTTCTATAACAATCAGTTTTCATTAAGTCATTAGTCGAATTAGTAATATTATATAACTTGGTGTAGTGTACAATACCCAAATAGAAGTTCGATAGACTCCAATTGCAGAAATGTTTTTTCACCGACCGAATTAGAGGTCGCCAAACTTGACCTTAGGAAATATGAATTTTGTTAAGTCAGGAAAGACAATTCTCAAGTTGAAGTGATATTCATTTTTCAAATTGTTTTCAGAGTGTAAATAAGTTAATTTAAGACAAATTTAAAAAACATTTGGTTAACTAACTTTCTACAAGTTTTCAAATACATTGTTAAAAGTCTGGGATACACAATGCACCACAGTACCCGACATTACTTGAATTTTACAGTCACAAAAATGTAGAACATTTAACCATACACAATACTTTGAAAAGAAGAATGTGTAAAATTAAAGAATATATCCTTTAATTTTTTAGAAAAATCGTATAATTAATGTTAAACTATGAAATGGATAAGTGGTCAGTTTTTACAATTAAAACGTAATTTTCAGTGTTGGTTTTATTTGCACACTATACGTACTTATATATTTAATAATTTTTTACCGCGTATTCGCAGAGATTTTTCAGTGTAGCTGAACAGTAATTCTATTAAATAAGTTTTAAAACTGTTATATTTCAAAAGCAACTCATAGTAATAATTCAGCTACAAGTAGTATGGATTTAAACAATATCTTTCTATGTTTTCATTACCTAAGAAATTGTTAACTATAAACTTAGAACATTATTCTTTTTAAAATAAAATATGCAATTAAAAAATGTTACTTATATGCTGTTTATATATTTTTAGATAAGAAAAAGAAGAAAAAGAAGGCATCAGAGAAACAACAAGCAAGGAAGGAGAAATCAAAAAAAAAGAAAGCTAGAAGGATGTAAAATATGAGATACAAAGTTTATATGTATTAAGTTTTATCGTTTTGATATCATCACATTTTATTATCACATTTTAAATGTTTTTAGTTAAATAATATTAATCCGGCGCGATTTACTACTGTAACTAGTCGTAACTTCTTAAGTGGTAGCAAATACATAACTAAAAATTAAAAGTTTCAAAAAACTTCGCTGTATTATTATTATTAATACGTTATATTCTTGATATATCTAATTTTCTTAAATTTTTCCTATTTTTGATTACTTAGACATTTTGAAAATTACATTCATTTACTACTTTTGTTTAAATGAAAAAATTTTAAAAAGAAAATCAGGACTGTTACACAAATAAGTTATGAAGAATACATAATTAATATGTATTTCAGCGATATTCAAAAATTCAAGGGTCACTTTCACGAATCCTTACTCGTATATCAGGGAAAGTTCCCTTAATCTGGATTGCGGTAAAGCGGATAAAATTTTCAGATAAAATTAACATTTCAGACCATTAATTCTAAATGAAGGTTCCATTAATTCGATGAATTTAAAAGTTTAGCCATTCTCTCATTACTATAAATTTATATGTGTTTTTTTATAATTTTTTGCAAATATAAGTGTGTTCGGTCTACGGAAACATCCAGATTAGGAGTATACTTTTTCTTACGTATCAAAAGTCGCGGTTGACCTTTACTATCTTTTGTTAATCCTTTGGTG
>JABFPI010000016.1:0-22186 GCA_022817465.1 Embidobia sp. ZL-2020 | reverse complement strand
TTTTACATTATAATATTAGTATTTTCAAGAAATTGTTGAAAAGACGTTATTCAAAACCAAAAAAAAACGCAAAAATAATTTTTTTCCAAGAAAAAATGAGTATTTCGTTATAATAGAGTTAGTTATTCTATTTTATTCATTGTTGTATAATTTTGAATTCAACAATTGGAAACATGTTACAAAACAAAAGTGAGGTTCAACAATATATATAACATTGTCACTTATCTCGTACAAATTAATCTTCATACTTACTTATTTTCATCGACCATTTTATTCCACATAATTTCTACATCATGCTTACTTTTTCCTTTTCATTGCTCATTTTCAAATTTCGAGCCGAACAATTCAAATCTTCACTCTCCGTACAGTTTCCTACGTACATAGATAACCTAACGCAGAGGAGAACGCGAACGCGCATGCGCGGCATTTGAAATCGGTTCTGGCGCTTCGTTGCGTCAAGAGAGAGTTTCCGGTCCCGCAACGTTGCGACAAGAGGGAGTTGAGTGTACTTAAAAAGTACAAACGTATGAAAATTACAAAATGTTAAAATGACCTTACAAAGGTAAAAAGTACGACGAGCCAAGCTACATGTCCCCTCCCATCCCCAAAAAGTATTTATTAAGCAAAATCTTTCCAAAAAGTTACTTTAAACAAAATAATAAAAGTAAACTAATTATTTTCTGTTTCAATTTTCTGTTTCAAGAAAACCAGTTTCTTTATCTTTATTTTACATGAAAAGTACAATTAAAGAAGATGTGAAATCACGTAATGAGCCAAGAAGAAAGTACGTGATACCAAAAAGAAACTTTTACATCAGAAAAAAATACGTAGAAAAAAAGAACCCTTCAACCCCCCAAAAAAACTTTAAACTTATTATATTTTATTTCTAATATCTCTACAAAAACAAAACCCAAAATCTTAAACTTATTATATTTTTTTTCAAATAACTCTAAAAAAATATAAAAGCTGTGTATCCACCCTACTCCCCTGAAATTGAATTATTATTTTATATTTTTAAATTTTTTTAAGAAAAAGGACTTAATACTCAAAAAGCACGATGAAAAAAAAGTGAAATCATGTCATGAGCCAAGAAAATAGTACCGAATCATATTAAAAACTAAAAAAAGATAAAATAAACAATAAAAAATTTCAAATTCATCTAATGAACAACCGAAAATTAAAAAAAATTACACTGAAAATCGCAAAAGTAAAATATATACAATAAAAAGTACAAACATAAAAATTACAAAATGCAAAAATAACCTTACAAAGGTAAAAAATACGACAGCCAAGCTGTGTGACAAAAAAACAAAATTGAAAAATCATATGTTATAAAAATTTATCTGTAAAAGATGTGAAATCACGTATGAGCCTAGATTAGATATGTACCTACAATACAAAAATTAAAAAGAAAATTTAAAAGGAAAAACATATTTCCCAAAAATCTACTTATAAAAGATGTGACTACAAAATAAAACTTAATATACATGACAAAACACAAAACCAAAAAAATTCTAAATACTAAATTTGATAAAAAAGTACAGTCAATTATTACTTTGTTTAAGGAAAAACCCCGCATAGCGCATGAACGTAAAATTTACGTCAAGATTTGGTAGATCTCAAAACGTATTTACGTTCAGAAAACGTTTATTATCAGTCTCGTCAACGTGAAATCGACGTTTATTGAACGTCCAAATGTCCGGCAAATATACGGCTATTGTAGGTTTAATAAAAAGACGTATATAAGACGTCAAATAAACGTAAATTTGACCATTGTTTTTTTTTAATTTTTTGCCGTTTCATTATTATGGACACAAATGTTAAATAATCGTAAATTAAACGTCCATTGAACGTAAATTTGACTTAAAATGGACGCAACTTAAACGTAAATTGACTGTAATTAAACGTAAATTGAACGTCAATTAGACTGCATTTGAACGTAAATTTGACTTGAAATGGACGCAAATTAAACGTAAATTGGACTGTAATTAAACGTAAATTTGACTTAAAATTGACGTGAATTAAACGTAAATTTGACTGTAATTGAACGTAAATTAGACTGTAAATAAACGTAAATTTGACTCAAAATCGACGTAAACTAAACGTTAGTTGAACGCAAATCGGACTGCAATTATTCTTGTGTATTAGTTTAATGCGGTAGATTGCAGCAATAGTTTTACTTTATCAGAAATGTTGACAATGTTAGTTTTACTATTTTGTTCAGTTTTGAAACAGCATTTTGAAAGGTAAGTTGAAATTTTCATATAGGATGTAAATTGTATAATTTCCGTAGTTATATACAGTCAATTCTTCTACATTTATTAAGAACATTCAAGTAGTTTTTGAATTGGTAGAATTACTCATTTTTATGTGTAATCAAATTAATTATTTCAATTCATATTTAGTCATTTATTTTCTCGAGCAATTAGTCGTTATTTCACTTCAAAGAAATATGTGTATATTTTTAAATCTAAATGAATGTTCTGCAAAATAGGAATGGTATATTTTTCTTTTGATTTAAATGCAAAAAACATCTATAGAACATTTTATTACAAATATGATTATTTATTAACAATACAATTGTCTCTTTATAAAAATATATAACTGTTTAATAGCTGCTTTACTCCTCTCATCCAGATGTTTTTGTATGTGTGATAAAAAATTGGCAGATGTCAATTCTCTCATAAATTTGCTTTATGTTGAAGGTATAAGCATAATATTTAAAGCAATATTTTTCACGTAAACTTGGTTTTTGTTCTTTATGGGATCCAAATGAAACTGTTGAAATGAGTTTGAAATGAAAACCAAGTTCACATTAAGAATATAATTTGAAACAACGTTTATAGTATTAATATGGTGTAAATATAATGTAGAAACGACTTCTACTTTTTAATTTTCCTAAATACATATTTTAGTATTATTACAATAATCAAATAAAAATGTATCCCATCTGCTAAAGGTCAATAAAGGAGGTATCTTCACTATTTTGACATGCACTTAACGGTCGACAGTGGAATATAAGTTTTCAAGTATAATGTCAATCTTGAATAAAAAATGAAATATGGTATCGAAAACATTCATTTACAATTTATTTGCATCTTATTTTCAATATTTTTTAAAAAACATTAGCTTTATAAGATTGTTTATGTGATAACAAGATATCGTCAAAGTGTTCCAGAAACTGCTAAACATTTAATCCAAAAGTCAAGAGCCAATTTTTTCAGTTTTTCTAAATTTTTTTCCAGTGTTTCAAATTTTTTTCCAGTTTTTTCTATTAAATGTCGCTATAGAATCAATTCCACACAAAAATCCAACTCATTCTTCCTGTAAGAAAATAACCAAATTTAATTATTAGTCACCAAACAAAGGATTATAATTGACCACTTTTGAGATGTGCAATTGAAAAAAAAATTGTCTTTGGTAAAAAAAATTAATTTGTAAACATTTGATAAAATTAAATATATTGTATTAATTCATAATTATATTATTATGTAATTGTTTAAGTTTTCCAGTTTAGCCTAAAAATTACATTAAATTACTTTTATCTGATTTTGTTAACTGTTCGACTTGTTTTGATAATTCAAAAGGTAGAAAATGATCATACTTCAGTAAAATTTGATATAATCCAAAATTAGTCACAACCACACAGAAATCGATCAGAGGCAAATCCCTATTGATATCCTTGATTTTCGATGGTATGTGGCTTTGCCGTCTTCGATTCGTTTGATTAATTTTTGTTAACTCGTATAACTACACACATTTGGCTGACAAGCCTTATGCTTGCCAAAAGTGAAGCAACAAATGATGGCCTCGGGATTGAACTAAGATTTTTTGCCCGACTTTCAGACAGCATGCGTGAAATCAGGTGCACCTTCTGTATTAAACATTGCTGATATAAAATAATAAAGTGGGCAATAAACTGAACATCGGAACAGCGTTCGGGAATTTTGTGGGTTGGTATTAGGTTCGAGGTTGTTCTTTGTGGATCTGAAATGATTTACAATAAATAAATAAACCAATTAATTAATCATAGCAAATCTAAAGAAAAATTTAGAAAATCATGTATTTATATATGGAGTAAATTCATGTGAGTTTATTACCTATAGTAATTATAATAATTTTAAGTTATTTAATTGTCTTGAAAAAAAAATTAAAATAACGATTGAATTGTACACATACCTGGCACGATTGGTTGGTGTAAAATATATTGTACGTGAGCTTTCCTCCTTGAACGCATTGAGTGCATGAAGAAGATATTCAGCCTTAACGAAGTTATAATAAATGTTTGGTTCGTTTGCTCTTTGGATCTCTTTTTGTAATATGTACTGTCGAAATCATTAATAGTTATCCCTTCGAAAGAACTGTTACCAAAAACAACATTTAAAAAATGTATAAAAATTCTAAAAATGTAGTATTTACAAAAAGAACAACTCATTTTGTACAAAAATAATTAAAACTTATTTCGTTTCTAAGAATATTTATTAAAAAAATGTAGACTTAAACTCTTAACTAAGAGCATATGTACTGAAAAATTAGAGTTTAACTTTAAACTTGGTGATGTGAAGTTATGCTTGCTACAGTTTACTAATTTTCAAAAAATAATTTAATTTCACAGTATATTCAGTATAATATTACAGTATAAATTAATTAATTTCATAGTTTATGTACTCTAACATTACACACCAATTTTGATTTTAGAGCATATTTACATGCAACTAAGTTAGCAAGCATTTATACTTTGGTATTCAATTTTTTGTTATAGTGCAGACGATTTGTAACATACATATTTTATGAGCTTTTATATATAGTATTTGATTAATGCTGATATTTAAAACATTAGACTTTTGATGAGATTTGATTCCGAACGCCAACTTAACATAGTACTGAAAGATCTTTCCAAACTCATGACTAACATCACTTATTAATCGAAACTATACTATTTTCAGCATTATATTAAGTTGGTAATGGGTATGAATATTATAGTTTGCAACACGGGTACCACTATGCTCTTACTACAAAATATACTATTACAATTTCAATTATTTTATAACAATTTTATATATTATATATTTATAACATAAAAATAGTATAAAATAATTGTTTCAATTGGAAATTCAGATGTTTCAATACAACGTCTGGTATTACAAAATGAACTAATCTCATTGTGCACTTTTCAATTTTTTATTTGCTATTTTGGAAAAACGTTATTGATAGTTCGAGAAAAAATATTTTTTTATTTCGTAAGTCAAATTTCTTTGTAAATAAAAATGTCGTTTACGCTTTGCACTTTAATTTCTAAGTTGAAGTGCACAATGAGACAGCCTCATTTACTCTAAGCCACGTCCCCATCTGAATTCCTAATACTTATATTGTAACTGACACTTTCAGATTTATAAGTGAGAACGAAATAATATATTATGTCCGAGGGCGCCACCAGCGCCGAGGATAGTACAATGTTTTACGGTCCGCGAGAATTGTAAAGGCGAGGGTTGCAATCGCACGAGGAGGGGATTTACGTCTACTTCCCATGGTGCAAACTATATTTTTTGACACCAGTGGGCCGAAAACACCACTTTACAAAAACACTTGCGTGCCGTAAATGGCGTTTACAGCCCGCTGGGACAAAAAGTCATTTACAAACAATCATCTATAATTTCATTCTGGATTCGAGGGACGAAATGTGTTTGACATAAGAAGTAAGTCAAGTTTGTTTTAACCAGGTGGTGGCTTTTCGATCCAGGTATTGAAAAATATATTGTTTGTATTTATGTATCGTTTATATTTATATATACTTGTATTCGACTCGTACTCTAATTTCGTCTGCAATTGTTACGTCTCTTGTTGCAATATATACTATTTTTCATTTTCGTCCATATTGCGGTATTGACCTTCGCAATGTAGCATAGGAAATACGGCGAAATTGATGTTATTATTCCTTTGTACTGGTATTATTACGCATTTACATTTGATATTTTGTGGAAGCCATGTTTTTAAATCTGAAAGATCTCGCACTTTGTAAATATCAAGCAAGCTAGATGCACAGGGTTTTTCGTATAAGTTTTCTTTGATTAAATAATTTCTTCCAACTATAACAACGCTATTTGAAACGTGTTGGATGAAATTCTCAACTAAAACGATATCTCCATTATTCATTAAGCAACAATTATTTCCTGATGATAATTTCAAAGTGAAATTTGGTGTTACATAAGAATAATACTCTGGATAAATACATCCTTCTACCCGCGGACCGTTTGTAGAAGTTCCATAAAATCCAGGTAGCCTTTTTTCATACTTATGTAGTACATCCATTGTTGATCCAAAGCACTTAATTATCTCACTGCGACGAAGACTGATCTGCTCTAATGGTTTATCTGCTTTTCTAATTCTCTTTTGTATTGATTTAATACAGTTCTCGTAAGGAAAAGCACTGAATAAATTAATTGGTCCTAGATTCAACACATCATCACTGATGTGAATCAATCCGTGTATGTTCGGCGACACAAATTTCTTCGTATATAACTTGATGAATTCTTGTACAAAACATTTTAATAATTCACCAGCATATATTACAGCTTCTCTTGAACTTTCCACTGATGATAGAATGCGAGTAGCTACATGCAAAATGAGAAAAATATTCAATTGCTCATCATTCTCGTTATATACTTGACTTAGAGCGAGCACACCGGTGTACAATACAAAAACCCGTGTTTGTGTTGCTTTCCATTGAGATATATCCTCTATTTTTCCCGATTTCCGTGCAAATTCTGTTGCCATGTAGTCATTGCACTTGTTTAAATAAGTTGATATAGTATCTTGTGAAGCTTCATTCAGCGGTTTTTTTTGGAGTTTTGGTATGAACATTAGTTTAATCAGTTTTTTTACCACGCCAACACAAATAAGATGCATGTAGTCGAGAGGGATTTGCTTCACTAAATCAAAATTTTTTAGATCGAAAAGAACACTATATCCATGATGGTATTTATCGTCTTCCATATTTCGAACGCTCTCGTCTGTTCGTTTTGTACAGTTTGTTTGTGCAAAACTTAATCTTCCTCCGTGATGTTTAGCTTCAATTGTACATTTTGTGCAACTATTTTTTCCAGAATGGCATTTCACGTTTAGCACGTAAGCTTTTGCAAGCGTGTCGCAGACAATCGAATAAATTGTGATTTCAATAAGTTTATCATTAAAAATAAAACCTTCTTCTATCAACTTATTGGCATCTTCAACAAATTTTTGTAAAAATAAATTGAAGTCGTTTGGCTTTTTTTGTCCGTAATGACATCCTATTTGAAATACGTCTCCATCTGGCATTACACGTCCTAAAATAGGCCATAAATCGTGAGAGTTTACCGGTGCTCCGTCCGTGCTGACTTGAACTTGTAATTTTGTAAAATGTTTCTCAATATTCTTGATTAAATAATCTCGTATGCCTTGCTCCAATCCAAAATGTACATAACGTCCGTCATTCATGTTAATTACTGAACTTGAACGAGGTGTTTGTAGTAACGTTCTACCTTGTTTCGGTAATTCCCAATCAATAAAATAAATTCGAAGAATCAAAAGTAAGGCAGTTACAGCAATTTGGGGTATTTCATGAACGAGAGCCCATCGACATAAATCTTGTTTTAGTTGTTTTATTGTATTTTCTTTTTCATCAAGTTTGTTTTTCAAGAGCGGAACTTCTTTTTGAGCATTGAATTCTTCATTAAATTCAAAGTCTTGTACAGTCACACAATCCATTCCTGAAATTGTCGGTTTTGGTGTGTGGTTCCGTGTTTTTTCTTGAACTTTTTGTACAATCTCATTTGGTTTTTGTGACTTTGGGTCCGTGGCTAACAATGGATCTAAATTTGAAATTTGATTTTGAGAACTTGAATTTTCGTGTTCTTGAGACAATGCACAAGCAGCCGACGTTAGGATCGAATTTGAATGTTGATTGTGAATGTTGCTACATGATTCAAATGCAGCTTCAATCATGTTAAGATATGACTTTTTAGAATCACATCTAATTCTACGATAATGCCTGTCAGTAATTTTTGTCAAAGGTTTTTTGACTTTCATGATTTACTAAGTTACCTGTAAATATAAAACATCACTTTGTAATTACTTTCTGCTAAACATAATTTTAATTTCATGACGCAAAATTTTGTTTACCGACACACAATTAAAGAATTAAAAAAACAGTCCAACTTGTGTTGAATCTTTTGAGTCAGATGAAGCATGAATGTTTTATCTCACTCTATCCGTATGCATTTTAATAGGATGTGTCATAGACATGAGTCACCTTAAAATAAAGTTCAGTAATTGTACAATGAATTATTAACAAAAACAAATTAAATTATGTTTATAAACAATAAAAAAAGGTGGATATTTCGAATGAATGCAACACTTTTTCAAAATTAGAGAAAAAATGTTTTTTTTTTTTTTTTTTGTCACTTCTATTGTATTAGAACATGGGCTTCGAATAAAAATAAATTGGCATTATTTACTTACATCCCAGTTAAAAATATGCGACTTGTTGACGATTCGTTAACAAACTTGTCAACGAATCTGATTTTGATTTCTTTAACGAGTCATTAACGATTTGCCAACGAGTCGTCTATGAATCGTCGTTAACGAATCGTTAACAAATCGTTGCCGAGTCGTTAATGAATCGCTAACAAATTGTTGACGAATCGTTAATGAATTGCTAACGAATCGTTCTATCAATTTTTCTAATATAATAAATTTTTTATTTTTATATTTTTAAATCAAACGACTCGTCAACGATTCGTTCTTGATTTCTTAACGATTCGTTAGCGTGTTGTTTTCAACTTGTCAATGATATGTTAAGGTGATTCTTCATTTATACTTATTCACCTCAAAAACGCGGTCAGTTATGCTGAGCGTTAAATACGAATTTAATTAATAACTAAATCAAACCCAGCGATTTTACTAAAATGAGAGAATCGCTGGATTAGTTTTATTTTATAAACAAAGTACAACTTTTTGCTCCGCAACTGACCGCGTTTTTGTAAACAAAGCAGCTTGAACAATCACCTTAACGATTCTTTAACGACGAGTCATTGACGACTCGTCAACGAGTCGCATATTTTTAACTGGGATTTTGCATTCGTTAGACTCTGCACAAAATTTGGAACCGAGAAGCTATTCACAAATCGCTGCAACGTCGCATTTAAGCAATAATTGTAAAATCTAAGGAATTTATAAACGTAACCATAACATATTTAGCTTCAATTTATGTTTAGACCTTGCAAGAACTGTAAAATGCGACGTTGCAGTGATTTGTGAATAGCTCCCCAGGAAGGTTAGTAATAAAGTACGAATTAATTGTTGAATATATATTAAATTATGGAACTCGTTTTTAAGGTGAGAAGTGTCTGCAAGACATGTTTACGGACACATTGTCGATAAAATAAAACAAAAACAGTACTGTCGGAAAGGCACATAGATATCGAGAAAGAAAAATTGTCTTGAAAATATATAATAAACAGTATAGTACGAATAAAATCAAGGAATTAGTCAAATACATAATTTAATAAATTCATTATAATAAATAAATCAATATAATCGGTTATTACTTATAATAAATGCATCATAATTGTAATGTCGGTAAATTTGATAAAAATTCTACACTATCGATGCTGTTTGAATTATAACGTACGCGACACATTCTCTTTTAACTTCGCATATAGGAGTTGTTTGGAAGAACGATATGTCTTTACTTATTTCTTCAAAACACAAAGTGATATTGTTTCAAAAAAAGCCTCCAGCATAGACACTGGGAACTGAACCCGGGACCCTCCAAGTTTAGTTTCCTCCAAACTTTAGGGACATTTATTGTAATAATATAACACTCGTCAAAATTTTCGCATTTTGCCGCGAAATTTGAACGTGAAAATTTATAAGTAATGAAAATGTTGCGAGTATTGAGTGATATTGGATCAGAAAGAGTCACCTGAAGACATCAGAGCAATTTCGATGAGAGAGTGGTGGCATGCACAACCAATTGAGGTTAGAAACCACGCAATCATAAGAAGTAAAATTATAAGTCTTTTAAAAAACCTTAAGCAATAATCACACATACAGCGGCGTTTGAGGCCATTGTTGCTATAATACATTGCTAATGCATAGAGATTCTAAAGTCAAAAACACCTTATGCAAAGAAAGTGACTGAACTGACTCTTCTCTCACCAGCGTTAATGCCAAGTAAGATTAAGCGCGCAGAGCTTCATACCTCCGATAGTTCTACGAATGGCTGTGGTCACCTCTGGAACAAACCATAAATAAGTTACTCTATTCTAATCAAAACCTATTTGACAAACAAGAGAGAAAAAAAATTAAAGGCAACGATAAGGTGAGTTCAGAAGGGGCTCAAACAACGCTGAAATTCGTCACCAGGAAGTCATCAAGTTCACTGATTCCAGATTTTGCTTGGGAAGCAGATAATAGGCCCGACGTCACAATGAGTTTCAGAAATCATAATCCAAGAGGCTCTCACCCTTCAGAAACAAATTCAAACAAAAACAATCATAACGGTATAAATAAATGAGCAATTAACGTCACCGACAATTCCTCTGTATCCTTGAACAACCTTGTGGGAGCTCATGATTAATTGCTACACCTACCCTGTAAATACATCCTGATCGTGATAAGTGCCCAATAATAATTGGTCAAAGATGCGACTCAAGAATTAACCAATTTGCACCAAATTTTTATCCAATTCCACTGTTTTTCTTTTTTTCATTTTTTTATTTATTTTTACTTCGTAAATTGATGAATTATTTTTTATTGTTGAATAAAAAATAACAAATCATTGTTGTAATTATTCTTTTTATTTTTTTTTACACAAAATATTAATAATTATGTTCAAGTATGAGTTTTCAATCAATAAATAATTTAATAATTATTTCTGCAAGTTTTTTTAATAGAATAATGAAAAAAAAATTGTTCAATACACTTTACGTAAATTTGTCTGCACAATGCGGAGATAGATTTATCTAAATTTGGTGTAAATCGTTTATATATTGTGTGATTATCAGGGCCCCCTTGTTGTTCAATATATATATGTCAACGACTAACTTAGTTTTCACTCCCTTAATGTGAGATATAATGTCAATAATATGAAAACTTTATATTTCACCGACAACCTGATGTTATACTTAATTAATAAATGCATACATAAAGTTTAGGATACCCTATGTAAGACACATTTGTACAATTGAGTGACTACTCTTACACATGGAAGTTGAAAATAAACGTAGAGAAATAAGATGCAATTTTCTCTTGTCCTAAATTCAGGTAGATAGGTCGAAAATATTAAAAAATAAGGAGAGGGTTTAAAATTAGTTATAACTGTCCTACTTGGTACAATATAGCAGCTTCAGCTATGGAAAAAATTCGTGTGTTTGAGCGGTAATGCCCGAGAACCTGTCTTGATATGGACCGAACACGTAGATAGAAGTATGCAATAACGTATTCAAACTAAGATCTATATAATACCGCAAATATTTCCTGAATTTAATTATCAAATTAACGTAAAATCATGTACACACTATGAAAATATCCCAGAAGCCGATAATATATAACTTCTATAGTTCTTTCAATGAAGATTACGTAGAATAAACCCTCCTAACCTGTTTTTTCTGATCTGAGGCTTTTGTATATTTTAAAAACACCCGTGGTAAAAGGAAGTATTATTCTCACGAGCTGTAAATAGAACGAATAAAGAAAAATACCTATATGACTTTTAACATAGTACCAAACAAAGACCTGAAAGATAATTCCGTAAATAATAAAGATAAATATTGGTGAAAATGATGCTTTCCTGGATACGCTATTCTCCTCTTAGGTATTAATTTGTACTTTAAATGTCAACAACACTTGAATTTAACATTAAGTCAACATTTTTTGTGGATAATAATTATCCACAAAATAAAAATGATTGATTCGATATTTAAACAAAGTGTCCATGGTATATTCTAAAATTTTGAAAAGGGAATAAAAAAATTCCGAAACGTCAACATGTGATTTATTTTCTAAAAAAAAATTTTTGTTTGGCATTATAAACCATTTATCTATACAAATTTTCTAACCAGAATTAGCATGTATCAGGGAAATTTTAACAAATTTTAGACTTCTTGAATATTTCTGTAATGTATGAATTTTATAATTGTTTAAGAACTAATATAAGAATTGCAAATGCTGTTTGATACAAATTTATACATAATTAAACATTTTAAACTTAGATTAGTATTTATTTGAGTATTACTTGTTTTTATTATTCGTTTGTTCAAAAGTCTTACAGCCTAAGCTAATTGCAGGCTTTATATGAAAAGTTATACATACACAACTATATGTCAAACTGATATTATTTATAGATTTTATCAAAATGTATATTTATATAAATTTAATATTTCATGTTTAGTCAATTGAGTCAAAGTTTATTTCAAAAAAATCCTTCATTCAAAATTCAAAGTTCTTCTGGATTGCTTATATTTATTAAAAATAAATAAATATTTATTCTGAAGATAATTATGTCGTATATTTATAAAAAATAGTGTAATAATTGAACTAATTTGAAAATAGCTAAAAACAATAAATAAAATTATTTTGTGACTACTTTGCAACAAATAAAAACTTAAACACATAAGATACTGTTTTATTTTTATATTGAATACAAATATTTATTTTAAAATATATAAATTAATGTAGCATAAATTGAAACAAGTAAACAGAAGTCTGGTTCAATTATACATTATAGGGTCAAATGAATAAGTAACTATTATTATATAAAAACTGTGTATTTTAAGTTTACCATGTAATATAAATAATACAAAAATATAAAAACGTATATTCAAAAATAAGTTTTTGATTCATACCATTACCAAAGGCAAAAATGCGAACAAATGGCGTCTTCGATTAGCATTCAGAACTTGACTTAATACAGAACAGACAATTCTGTTCACATAAGTCTGTCCTTTAGTTAGTAAATGAAATTTTAAATGCTATTCAAAGACGCTACAAATCTGTCCTTATAGTGTTAAAAGTTGTACAAGTGGGCGTTTAGAATTTTTTTTTCAATATTTATGTATATGTGTATATCCTACTTGTATTATACATAAATGGTAAATAAAGTTTTAAATAACCAATAAATTACCTAATCAAATTGATAAATAGATGCACGTGCACAGGAAAAACTCAAATGTAATCTTCTACTGTTAGTATATTTTGTAATGCGAAACAAATTGGTTTACATATCAGCCAATCAATGATATGACGTTTCTTTCCTTGTTGATAAACTTATAAGGACAACAAGGTATCATTGTATTAATAATATTGCACACTTCTCTTGTACATATTTATATACCTGAAAATAAATACTCAGTTATAAAATGAGTAATAAATAACGATATATAATTACAATAATAATTTTATGAATACTTACCATCAACATAATTTGCTGATATGCCAGAAGTATAGACAAGAAATATAAACTAAATACGAAATTTAGTTTGAGTATAGGTTATTATTTCATCATTTGATCAAAAACGTCGATTTTCCATAGACAAAATATCAATGACCCGTCATATTTATGAACCAAAATAATAATATTCAGTGTGCCTCCTAATTTATGTTTAAGATTTTTACTTTTTATAATTTTAATGTTGATAAAATTATCTGTACCACGTTCTAGCATTAAAAGGTTAACACAAAGACAACAACTCAACCGCCATAAAATCAGTAAAATCACTGGTATATTATTTAATATAACCAGTCTGTATCTCTCTTTAACTAATGAACATAACGGCGCTTCCGAGTAGCAAATATTTACGTTTATACTATGTTTTATCTTTCTCCCTCTTGATGTAATAAAATGAGAAAGGAAGTAACTTATTTTAAAACATTTTTCGGCAGAATGTTTCAATTTTCAGTTTTAATACAGAACTTCGTTACAGAAAATACTGATAAAACATTCAATTGGTTGAAAATAATTTCTAATCTTTTAAAAACATTAATAATAAAATTATATTTTATCATTAATAAAATTTATTATATTTTATATTTGTATATACGTATGTCCTATTGTATATCAACACAAATAATGACTGCTTAATGTACATTAAGAATAAACAAATGACATAAAATTAATTAGCTAATCTTTTTAATTTAAGAAACAAAATATTTAAAATGTATTTTCAATTATGTTAAATAATTTGAAATATAAAAACGATAATAGCGAGTATATAAACAATTATTTCAAATTTTATGTTAAAAAAGCCATTGTTGTTTTTGTATGACGTGCGCCTTTTTTTAGAAAACTCGCATATGCGAGTTCTTATTAGTTATCACTTTATAGTGTTTACTTCTTGGAAAGAGCACCCATTGTTGTTCACCCACTGTTGATTAAAAAGTGAATAAAAATAACATTCAGTCAGGATGGACGATTCGAACGAAAAATCAGAAGTTGACAATTGTGCAGGTAAGATAAATAAACAATAAATAATCAATAAGAAACGAATTAATGAATAAAATGTTTATTTTACAATTTAATTCGAGACTCTTATTTGAATAAAAACTTTTTCAAACATATATCGATATCTCTTACGAATAAGGTAATATCTTAAAAAATGATAGAAAAAAGTGATACATAAAAATTTGGTGGAAAAAGGTGATATCTTAATATAACGTCATTTTCCACCATTTTTTAAAATATCACCTTTTCTTCATTGTTTAAGATATCACCCTTTTCCACCATTTTTCATGATATTACCTTTTTCTGCTATTTTTTAAGATATCACCTTGTCCGTAAGAGATACCGATATTTACACGATTACTTTAGATTTTTATATTTAATTTATATTATATTTTACATTTTAATGATAAAATAATTTTCTATAATATAAAAATTATTTTCAACAGTGCCAGCTTATGTGGTTGCGGAATTTGAATCAGATGGAAGCGTCGAAGTTTTTTTGAGCAAATGGCTAAAATCTGGAACCTCTTGTTGGTTTCCAAATTATTATGCCACACGATATTTGAAAGCTTTGCAAGACAAAGAAGCGGCAAATGACACATGGTTGTCTGTTGACATAAAAAAGATTTTTGGATACTATCGTAAGTGAATTTTAATTTATTAATTAGGGCATATTAATTTTTTAATTAAAAAACAACAAAAACACGCAAGAATGTGTGTAAGGGGACATTAAAATATGGATATAACCGAGATTTAACGTACATGTAACGGAGATATAACGGACATATAACGGAGATATAACTCTGTTACATCTATATTTTAATGTCTCCTTAGACATATTGTTTATTTATTTTTTTTTGTTTTTTTTAGATTTAATTTAATAATAAAAAATTATTAAAAACTAAATTTACTTACAATAATATACTTTTGCTTTTATTTCATGTAGTTTTATAACTGAACAATGATCTGTTTCAAATGATCCATTTAACAAATATTATACTAAACTTATTATAATTATAATTTTACTCATATACATTTGTATTTTTTTAAATTTTCCATTATAAATATAAGTTGTTTATTAATTTTGCTACATCGATACAAATTGACAATATTTTTAAAAATATTTTTACTTCAATAACAAAAACATGAATATTATTTGAATATAAATGATCTGATTTTATATTATATTGTTATCAAGTAATAATTATTCTTTATAAATTGTCACGCTATTATAATTATTATTTGATTACAATATAATATAAAATCAGATCATTTATATTATATATATATATATATATATGTCCTAATATGTAGAAACTTTCATATAAAGACACACGATAAAATATTTCAATTAGCAGATTTTTTGTTTGTAAATAACAATTAATTATGTGTATCTTAAACAGCTCATTAACGTAACGAAAAATTGTTTAAAATAGAGGATCATTCTGATTGTATGTAGAACAATTGCACAGTTCATCCTATTATTATAAATGTCGACATAAATTGAATAACTATATTAATTAATTATTATTACTAATACATGTGTTGCTAATATATTTCAAATAGTCACGCATTGATAATGAAAACGTGCACGGAGCCAAACAAAAAGCGATTTTCACTGCGTGGCGCAGCACTGACAGCTGTCTTTATTGCGGAATCGCAGGTTAGGCAGCGTTGATAGCTGTCAGAATCGTGATTTTTGTTTTTTGACGCAGGGGCGATAATTATGGTTAATGATGAAACGAAAAAATAATAATTTTGTCTCTTTCTAACAAATAGTGACTGAAAGAGACTGAATGATTATTTTTTAGTTTTGTCATTCACCATAATCTCGTCCTTGCCTGTCTGGAGCAGTGTTGAGTCCTGCGTCGGAAAACAAAAATCGCGATTTTGACAGCTATCAACGCTGCCTAACCTGCGACTCCAATAAAGACAGCTGTCAGTGCGCTGCGCTGAGTAGTGAAAATCGCTTTTTGTTTGGTTCGATGTGATTTAAGAATGCAAACAGCAGAAGAACAATTCACACTTGAAGGTAAACATCAACACATGTTATAAATAAACATAAACCTCATCACCTCTACTGTTTATATAAAAGACCAAAATAGTAAGCTTCAATGCAAAATTAACGACCGTGTAATCCTGTATTTATTATAATGAACAAAGAATACATTTTTAAACGCTGTTTTTTACTTTTCCTGTCAAAGATTTTGAACAACATATATACAGTCAACTTTCTGTAATGAAGAGATCTTATTACCCTGCTCCTTTCATTATATGTTTATCAAGTGCTCTTATAAGAAAAAAAACTTTGACTACATAGTTTTTTTATTGTTTATTGAATTTTAAAAATAAAATTCTATAAATTTCAATAAAATGTGGTCAAATTTTATTCTTGACATATATGTACAAACAGCTGACAAAAATTCACAACTATTTTTTTTCCTAAGTTGAGAGTTATTTGTGTATTCTTACTTATAACTCCAAACGTTTAAAAAACAGATTCATCATTGATGATTTGATTTTTAAAGAACAAAAACAATACAATATTTTTTACTATACCTATATTTATTCAGTTGTTACCTTTTAAAATTTAAAATACAAAAATAACTAATTAAAATTATTTTTAATCTTGGTTTTAAAATTCATTTTTATAACACTGACATCCGTTAATTCGATTATAGTTATTTCTTACTTAATTTTTATTGAAAATTTTATAATTTTTTACACGGAAACAGTGTTATTGGAATACGCACTATACTGCAAGAGAGAAATTGCCGTACAAATGTCATTTTTGTATATTTCACCATCATCACAGGGTGCTAATCCATGTTCAACTAAAAAATTATGTTGGTTCAGGACTCAACCATCGTTTACATGTAGATTTAATTACATATGATAGATTTAAGAACTTTAAAAAATAGAAATAATTACAATGTCTGTAAACTCTATAATTCTTATTTTAGTATAAAAATAACTTTTTAATATTGAAATATAATAAAATAGACATGCCCTATATAAAATACGTGCTAACACATGTAATTATGATCTTCATAATATTTTTTAATAGATACATTGAAAGTTGCAAGAGACGCTGCCGAGCAAGCAACCTTGACGTCAAATGTGGACACTGAAAATTCTGACGAAGAAGAGACGAAGGAAACCCGAAAGTACCGAGCAAAAAAACATTTCAGTGATGTGGAGTCGGAAAATGACAACGTCCAAAAAAAAAAGCAGAAGCTTAGTGACGACGTGGAAGATGAGGAACAGGATGATGGTGGCAGCGAAACAGAATTGCTTAAAAACAAGAATGAGACGGAAGACACAGGTAATACTACGCTATAATAATAGTATTTAAATTGCATTTTAAATTTTAAATTTAGAAAAAAGTACTAACTCAATGGAGCGTTCATTTTATTTAATATAGCTGTACATTTTTATGATTTATTATAAAATATGTTTTACAGTTTAAATATAATCGATATTAATCTTACACTATATCAGTGTTTTTGTTTTTAATTTAATTTTATTAATAATTATTTAATAATAAGACCATTTAAATGTCAACTATGTTTTCATTTTCAAATCAAAAGTTAACACATAAGGTTTACTCTGAAAGATTTATGGGAGTGAGAAGCTATTATGAGTAATAAAGGGTGAAAAAAAATGCCGACTCTGGTTAAAGAATCACAGTGAATCATAAGTTTTATAATAGCTGAACATTAGCTTAAATTTAAACAATTATGAAAACTTATACATTTCCATACTGATTCATAAACACCAATTTAAAAAAATCATATTTTATAAACGTAAATTTTGCGTTTATAAACCGATATGAAATTTCATACTTATTCATAAGTATCCCTACCAAAAATATTAGTATGAGATTTAACGTAAGATCTCATATTAGATCTAATGAGCGCGTTTCGCATGAGATCTAACATATGTTCTAATATTAAATCTAAATATATAGAGCACTGTTTTAATAACAAATTCAACATGAGATATAACATTAGAACTAATATGAGATAACATCCAATATGAAATCTAATGTCAGATCTAATAAGAGAGAATATCAAATGTATGATCTACGGTTAGATCTCATAGTAAATCTAATATTTTATATTTTCTCATGTTAGATCTAATATCATATATAGGTTTAAAAATGTTTTATTGTGTAAGATCTAATGTTAGATCTAATGTTAGGTATTTTCGTATGTTAGATCTAATACTAGATTCAATGTTAAATCTAATAGTAAATTCCATCTAAAAAAATTTAATTTTGTTAGATTATATGTTAGATCTAATATTTTAATTTTCTCATGTTAGATCTAATATCAGATTTAATGGTTTTTGCCATTTTACGACGTTTCTCATATTAGATCTCACATTAGATCTCTGCTTAGATCTCATACGAATTGAGCTGATTAATTTTAACATAAGATCTAATCATAGATCTTATGTTAGATCTACTGTATTTCATTTTTTGTAGGGATTTATTTATATTCAAACTAACGTAAGGCTATTATAAGATTTCTGTTGCACATTTTATACTGTTTTATAATTTAATTTTCATTTTAGAATTACTACGATTCGTTGATTAGGAAAGAATAGAACTGAGCTAAGTACATGATTAATATAAAAGAAATAAATGGAAAAATCAAACTCGAACAAATAGAAACAAATGAAATTTGTTTGTATCTACAAAAATTAACCTTTCATAGGTGGACTTATTTTTGCTATATCTTTCTTACACCAAAAATGTCAGTTTGTTATCTTTGTCTGGTTAGGGATTCCCTCACCAATCCACCTCTAAAGAATAAAAAATTATGCAATATGATTTTTCATAACGAATTCATGCACTGTTCAATTTTAAATTGTATATATAATCATAAAATTTTAATATATTTTATATCACTTAAATGTATGTTTTATTGTATTTTAGTTAAAGAATTAATAGAAGGAGCGAACATTTGCGCAAAGTTGAGTCCACTTGATCAGATGATAAGGAATGTTCGGAAGAAAAATAAGGAACTGTTTTCCGAATCGAGTGATGAAGACTCGAGAGATAATATTGATGACGATTCTTCAAAAAAGTCCTACAATGGTATAATTTTCACATACACTATAAATGAACATGAAAAATATTTAGATAATTAAGATTAAATGTTTACATTTAACTTTATTGCAGAAAAATTGGCGAGATTTTTTGCACTCAGAGGTATAATTAAATGACTCAAAAATTTTGATATTTAAAGTAATTGAAATTTATAGTTTCACTAAATTTTTTAATCATTTTTACTGAATTTAGTCAACAGATAAATAAAATTTTAATAAAAATGTAAAAAAGACCAAATTTAAATAAATAATTTTTCAATTTAAAATGGAATTTATTTATTCTAACTAAAATATTTCTCTGAGTGTAGAACAAAGTTATTTAATTTTATATAAAAATGTATTTTGATAATTGAATTTCAATTGTTATTTGAATTAATGGTGTAATTATTTTTTAAAAATAATTTTAAAATAATAATGAATATAAATTGAAACAAAATTGTAAACTGTTGAACAAAATAGCAAAATAAAAATGTATTAAGAAGCAAAAGATATTTTTAAATAAATTAAATTACATTTATTTAAATACAAATTAAACAATATACATTTAACGACAAAATTCAAGCAGCATAGCATCTTAAAATAATATTTCATTTTTAATGGCACATTCAATACTCTTTCAAATACTAATCTTATTCGTATGGTAATGTTATTTTATTACTTAGCACAAATAATTTCTCTCTAATAGGTAAAATGGAGTTGAAGTCTCAAAAGAAAGTTAACGTCAAATAAAATTTGACCAATATATGTTATACAACGAAAAATATTGACAATATAATTTGAAAAATGGTTTTATGTTATTAGTTTTATACTACACTGAGACGAAAACATAGCAGCGGTTGCTAGAGACCCAAGCAGCTACTACTTGGGTGAACATAACAGTCGTATTTAGCAGCGGCTGCTAGAGACCCAAGCAGAGGCTGCATTGTAAACAAAGCAGTGGCTGCTAACCTCAACGTAGCAACGTAGCAACGTCGTTTAAAGCAATGACTGCGTGACTGTCTAGCAGCCGTTGTTACTCATCAAAGCAGTAGCTGCTAGGCTCTTGTTAACAAACGTTTGCTGTGTGGAGCCAAGCAGCTGCTGCTACGTTTTTGTCTTAGTATATATTTTACAAATTTGTAAAAACATATTTCAAAAATGAAGTAGTAAAACTTTATTAAAAAAAACTATTCAAATCGAAATTATAAATTCTATTTTCAGGTTAGTCAAAGGTCTCACCTTAAATGAAGAAAATGTGTTACTTTGAAGCTTATATTTTTTAATATTGAATTAAATGTCAACTAAATATTGACGTATTATGCATACATATGTTTGTAGCGAACATGTGTAATTTAAACATTTTGACACTTACTTTTGTTTATTTTTTTGATCTATTATAATCTTTTTAAGTATAATTTCATATCTAGCCTGATAAAAAATCTTGATTCAACTGATTGCCCTAATATTTTTGTGGGAAAGAGTAAAATACTTCATTTGCCAATGAGAGAACACAACACTATTGTAGTTATATTCATTTATTTAACGTTTCGGCAAACCTTGCCCTTTTCAGAAAGTGTTCGTTTCATTAAAAACATTGTAATTATATTATATATATAAAAAGAAAAAAACGTAAATACATATAAGATTTCATCAGGAAGATGAAGTCAGGAAGAGACTGTCTAATAGTATTAAAAATAACATTTTAAAAAACCAATTATCTTAAGCTTTAGGTGTGTGCTTGTCATAATTGCGTGGTAAATTTATTCTCGGTGAAATGATGTTTTTTTCGACGGAAGTTAATAACATATTATCTTTTTATAAAGAAACATTTTTTATTGTTCCTAGAAATTTTATATTTATAAATTTTGAAATAAATTGCCTGTCAAGAACTTATATACCCGCTTAGCTGTTAAGAAATAAACAAAAATTATTTTAGAAAAAATAAGTATATATGGTTCTTTTTACACTGGAGAAATTATTTTCTCTCTTTATATATCTTTAAATGAATCTTTATAAACAAATATAATATTTTTTAAATTAAAAATAATAATGATAAATTGAAAAAATAAGAAGATTAAAAAATTGAAATACAAATAAATTAAAATGAAATTCTACTTTGAAAATGTTTCGTTTCATGATACGCTCCAAAACTTGTGATTACTTCATTGCCTCATACATTAGAGAATTTCAAAAAACCTTTCGAATACGCCGACATGGAAACACTTGCAGTACCCTAAAAAGTGCCCGCTAGTGACAAAAATTGTAAGTTATAAGCGTGCAAATGAATTTTAACTTGAAAAATAATTATAAATTATAATTATAATTATAATTATTCGCCTAAAAAATTGAAAAACAATTGTATTTTAACTTTTTAATCATTTATTGAATGTAAATAACTACTATTTTAATTTGTTTTTTACAATTATTGAATTTTTTTCAATAATTGCACGCTAAGTAATGTCGTCTGTAGATAGCGTAACCGAGGCATTTAAAGATACCGTGTTGGCGTATAAACATACATATAAGTACATATATAACATACAAATTTACAATAAATAAACATGAAACATTTGTTATAATCTAAACACTTAGATTTTCCAATTATTATTTTTT
>JABFPI010000015.1:0-22673 GCA_022817465.1 Embidobia sp. ZL-2020 | reverse complement strand
TTTAAAGCTATGTATGGTTTGCAATGTAATAAAATTTTATTCGTTAACCATTAATGTTAAATTAAAAATTTTACTTTTTGGTTTCTTAGAGTTGATTAGTTTTTCAGGGGATGGGGATAAGACGGTTAATTTTTTTTAATTCCTGTTTCCCTATTAATGTTTAACTTAAATAACTTTTACAACAATGTTTGATTTGCAATGTAATTCAATATTATGTACATACAACCCATTATTAATCAATATTTTACATTTTTGCTTCTTAAGGTTTGATTAGTTCTCAAGCGAACAGCGGTATAAAGCCTTATTTTTGATAATTATTCTTTCTCAAAAAGAAGCGTATAAAAAAGAAATCCAGGTTAAAAAAGATGTGAAATCACGTGTGAGCCAAGATTAGTTTTTCATTGCAAAGTAGTACTTAGAATCCAAAATATGTTAGAACTTGTCCAGAATATGTTAGAACTTTATGATTACCTATATGTAATCATTAACAATGTAATTAATTAATTGTGCTCTATATCAGCTTACACACATACAAAATAGATTCCCGAGTTAGACACAGGACTAAAGACATGCTGTCACCAGGTCTATAGTCATGTGGCTATGCCATAACTGTCATATGGCGCGCCTTAATTGGACTGTCATGTGTACCACACGGTATAGGGCCACAACCTGCAACTCTTCCGTCAGACACAGAACTATGGATCTAGTGACAGGATCTTTAATCATGTAATATTAACGAGTTTGGTCCTCTATCGAATTCGGGAATTTATTTTGCGTGCAAAATATAATATATATATATTATACATTTAATGAATAAAGTTAATCTGTGTTGCATTTTAGGTTAAACAATCGAATATACAGACCATTCTTGAGAGTGATATGCAAATTGTTAGTTGCAAAATACAAAGGAAAAAAAGCATTGCCAAAGCTTATGTCAAGTTTGCTACAAGTGAACAAGCAACGAGGTAAATTGTATAATCATATATTGAAATGACAGTTGCACCAAATAAAATAACTGGCGAATTAAAATTACCAGAGGCTGCAGTAGAAGAATGAAAGTTTGACAAATTCGCTGTTTTAAGAACATTCTTTTCTTGATAACATTTTTTATAACAATTTGTTTTTTCATACATTTTTTATACATTTACTATTTAATTGTTAGTCACTAATAAAATTATAAGTTATGTCAAATCATTTTCCTTCAGTTCTTTGGTAAACTATTTATGATACTAATCATTTTTAATTAATATTTATAACCGTGAATTATTGCATTTCATTATTTTTTTATAAATTAGACTAAGCAACATTACAATGTTGACCATTCATTTTCACTATGCTCTCAAAAATAAAACAATTTATTCAAAAGGTATAATCAGTTCGGTAAGAAGAATGCTGATTCAGCATTGGAAATCATACTAAATTGAATTGATGTCAACATTAAAGTAGTAACAAAATCACAGTATTGTGTGGCAATACGGGCGCACTCGTAAAAAGAAGTTAGGTTAGTAGCTCGTTCAGTGTTGTAGGAAAGTTGTCACTCATATATATATATATATGTTACAGGCAATGTTGAATTTCAGGCAATGTTGACATTGTCTAGGCAATCTTGAAATTGCCTGAAATGAGTTAGGCAATGATGACATTGACTAGGCAATATCGACATTGCCTAGTCTATGTTCACATTGACTGACAAGAATTAGGCAATGTTGAATGAAGACTGACATAATTATTGGACACACGAAATTTATTGGACACGAAAATTTATTTATTTAAACAAGTAAGACTATTGTTGCAGCGTGAATTGCATAACAAATTATTGGCTTTTTACAGTAACACTTGTTTGTCTTACACTTCGTTTTACAATTGCACTTTTTCATTCCCTGTCCGCCTGTTATTGAACTTTTTGTTAGTTTTTGCCGAATACTTAATTCTGTATTATCGACTTCGATTTCGATAATAAATGTATCTTTAATTAATTCGAATTCGTTTCGTGAAAAAACGACTTTTGCAGCTGTTGTCGTTTTTAGCGCACGAAGAGAGACAAATTTTGTAAGATGGTCTTGATAGTTTAGTATGAATCGGTAATCGTTATACGGTTGGGATTGTAAATCAATTAGATCCACTTGTCCTCGAGAATTGAACGTCTCACTTAAAATCGGTTTTGAAACGAAACCTCTGGTTTTAAAACTTTTCTTTTCTTGGCATGATTTGCATAAATTCAAAAACATCATAATATTATCTTTCGTCACGTTACAATATTTCTGTTTTATTTCATGTAACATTCTGTCTCTTCCTTCATGTCCAGTATTAATGTGAGCATTATACAAAATATCAAAAATTTCATCATTAGTGCAGTAATACAAAATGATGCTCGAACCTTCTTTTACTGGTTTTATCAGCTTTTCGTCATTGCCAACTACTAAAGTGTTATACTTAGAAAGGTTCCTATGTCCGTTATTCGTAGAGGTGTTGTTTTTCAGCGATTTAAGTTCACTAATTAATTGTAAATAACGCTGTTTCGTAAAATTGAAAGTATTATCATTGCGTTTATTTGCAGCATGTAAATTAAACTTTTCATAAAACGATTCGCGAAAAACTTTTACTTTGTCAGATTCCATGATTATACTAAATACAGAATGACTTATTGATAGCTATAACGAGCTAGGTACACTAAATCAAATATTTTCAAAACATTCAAATAAACATTCAACATTGCCTGATCGGCACCAGGCAATGTCATCATTTACTAGGCAATGTCTGCAAAATGAGCATTTTAATATATAAATTCAACATTGCCTAAAACGGCCAGGCAATGTTAACATTGCCTAGGAAACAATCAACATTGCCTGAAATTCAACTTTGCCTGTAACATATATATAGCATGGTTGTTACAACAATAATCATGAATGTATTCAGTGTGCAATACAAAAAATTCTTAATTTTATATATTTTACAGTGCATTTTTGTAATTCTTGCTTAGTGAACATATAACAAAAATTGAATGAAAATAAAAATAATGCAGCAATGGAGGTTAATAATGAAACAGTTTCTTTTACTTGCTTGTTCTATAATACATACTGTTTTTTTTGGGTGGGAGGGTTTTATTTGGGGGGAAGGATATAACCACGCAACTCTTGCCGTGTTATGTTGCTTTTGTCATACTTGATTTTTTTATGTATTAATGTAAAATAAAATGTAAAATATGTTAATCTTAATAATAAATTTTTTAAATTGTTTCAGTCGCAAAATTAACCCAAAAAAAAGTGTTGCAATTATAAATGTTTAGTAACGTTTTTGATCAACACCCTTATTAATATACAGTGTTCAATAAATTGTGTTCATTGAAAAGTAGTTAACGTAGACAAGATGAGCAATTTTTATTCGGTTTTCTTTGTTCTCTGAGTTCATAACGTATTCCTATACTACTGAAAAATGTAGTTAAGGCAAATAGGACTTTTGAGGTTTTTTGTAACTGTAAATACGAATATGTAAAAATAGTATACTTCGTATCAAGAGCGAGAAACGCCATTTCTCGAGGCCGACCTCTGGCTCGAGTCTCGGTGCTTTAGGGTGCCCGAGGCGTAGCCGAGGGCCCCGAGAGCTCCGACACGAAAGTTAGAGGTCGAGCCGAAAGTTTATGGTGCTTTTTGCCCATGCTGCGAGAATAGTTTTTCGTCACGACCAAGCGAGAAGTGACCCTTCTCGCCCTAGAGGCGCGCGAGAAGTGCATCTCGCTCGTGGGGCAATGCTTCTCGCCCCAGGGAGAGAAGCAACGCCGCTCGTGCGCCAAGAGAGGCCGAGAAGTTGCACTTCTCGCACAGGTGTGGTGAAAAATTTTTTTTTGCATTTTTAACCTTAAGGAGGCAGCGTTTCGCTTGATTCGGAAACTTCAAATGTTTGTGTAATGATATTATTTTGTAATTTAGGACCTTTTTATAAGGTTATAACCGATTTCCATTTCTGTATAGACACTCTAATACCTATTCGTCTTATTTATTATACACAATTTTTCAGGCTCTATGACAAAGTGAAGAATACTGGAATGGAATTATGTAATCGCAAAATCAAATGTGTTTATTCGGATCCTTGGTGGCAAGAAAGCAGGCAATACGAAAATGTTATTGCTACCTCTAATGTCTCAAAACAACCATTCGACCTTCCTGATGTTGCATTACAACTTATTTGTCAACAATTGTCAATAAGAGACAGGCTTAGATTAGAACGAGGTAAAAACATTTTCGCAACTTGTGACTGCGGTTCAATCACAGAATCAAAATTGATAAACAATGTGTCAAATTGTACTTTTTGACATCTTTTTGCCATTTCGTTGCCAACAGTGCGCCCGATTCTTGTTATGTAGTTACCTTTTTTTTGTTATTTTATTGCCGTATAAAGTTTTTCTACGCAGGCCGGTTAGTTAGCAACACTCGGTTTTGGCTCGCCCTGTCAACTCACACTCCTTGTTTATCAATTTCCATCAATTGTTAACACGTTAACGGTCCACAGCCTATCCCCACTTTATCGGTGCGAAAGAGATACAGTCAGCTGACTGAGTGAGAGAGCGAGAGAAAGACAATGTTATTTGACAGCCAATCAGGTTGTTACCCTTCCACTGGGCATCTCGTGGCGATTCGTGGCGCTGGGCCGTTAAAGTGTTGAATAATATACTATTTTTCGACGCATTTCATATTTATTAGGCAAAAATAGAAGATGAAAATTTTTTCAGTTAACAAGTGCTTCTACGCAGTGTTTCGAAGACTATGGTCTGATGTAAAAACGTTAACGTTGAGTGAAAAACAATGGGGACCACCATTATCCTGGATTGATGAAATGGATTTAAACACGGGAGAAGTAAGATGTGTGTTACAGCGCTGTGGGAAATATTTGCAACGAATAGAATTCAATTCAACGCCATCAATTGCAGTGAAATTAAGAAATAGCATGAGTTACATTATTGCTGATAACGCAACTGCAAGAAACATAATGATTCTTGACTTAAGTGCAATAACTCTGACACAAACAGCAGTTGAAAAATTCAGCCAAAAAATGTTTCACCACCTTCAAGATTTAACACTTAGCGAAACAGGGTTCACACAAGCTGGTATATTTAATGAATGGTTGGGAGCAAATTATAAACTGAACAAGTTTGCACTCATAAACAACACTAAATTTGTTGGCTCATTCATGGGCCTCGAAAGTGTGAATATAATTGAAATAAATAAATGCAAAGAAATAAAAGATAAACACATTGAAAAGTTTTTCAATGACTGTCAAAAAATAAAGTACATTGACATTATAGATACGCAATCCATAAAGGCTAGTGATGTACTATCTGCTCTAGGGGTAAACAATGCAGTAAAAGAATCTCTCGAGTACTTAACGTGCTACGATACCTCACAATATATGCTCTCAGATGAACAGAGATCACCTGGTGCCAGTAATCAACAGAGTTACTTAGTAATGGAAATTAATCCAAATGAACTTTTTCTACTACCAGAAGTTCAGAGTACGAGAATTGCACAACAATTTTTCAAAGACTTTCGAAATGTAAAACATCTCAACTTGATGCTGTGCGAAATAGTGAATGAAGAAACCGTCTACTTATTATCTAAAAGCATGTCCAACTTGGAGTACTTAAATATGTCATTTTGCACCAATATTCGACTACACTCTGCTTTAAACTATTTGAGTCAATTACACTCCACACTTCAAGAGTTACATTTGAATGGTATGTACCCAAGTATTGAATTTGACTGGTTGCCGCAAATGACGTCTTTACGTAAAATTAGTGTTGCTGGATGCAGTGGTATCAACAGTCGCAGCATTACTCAGTTGATTGCTTCAGCGGAAAACATAGACGAAGTTAATGTGAAAGGATGTCATAATTTCGGACAGAAAGTAGATAATTTGTACCCCATTCTGCAAATAAACAATATAATTCGCCGAAGGATTCATGAAAATGACCTAATTAAACAGTTCAACATGTTTTTGAGAGGAACTACTGCCATACAGCACAAAGCTCTTCGACAGAACAGTTTAATACATTATCACTTTTAAGTAATCCAAAATATTAAACAATCAAGACAGGCAAAGTTTTCATGTAAGTACATAAACTTTTGAAAATGAACATGAACTTTTAAATATGTACCGTTAACAGATTAAGTGGAATTACTTTAAATAGAAATAAAATATAAGGGTTTATAGACCGTAACCTTCTCATATGGCTAAACAGTCTTTCTTTACCTTCATTTTATTACACATAGTCTCTTTTTTGCATTTCCCTGTTTTTGTAACATTACCTGTAATCACATTCCTAAATTTCACGTTACCTTCAAAACATCCCGCACTTGCCCAGGGAAAGCCCATGGAGCGAGGAAACCCAGTGGGAAAAACCCGCTCTGGGAAGCCGGTGCATTGAAAAGTTCGAATATGGCGCCCTTGACACATTGCGTATGCATGGCCTACAAGTCCCAACTTTTCGCACCTGCACGCACTTTGTGAAAGTGGGCAGAAAACACGGCGCTAGGTGAGAATCGAACTCGCGTCCTCACACTCACCAAGCCTCATGTTCGTATTCAATTTCGATCCTTCCATCGAAACACTACGTTGTCGTTGAGAATGGAGCGAGCGATTAAACTTTAACCGAATAAAGGCTCTCGTGTTTAACCAATGACAAAGGATCACGAGCGAATGATTTGCTGGACTAATGACGAGTACTGCGTATTGAGAGACAACGTTAAAACGGAAAGTAGAAAAAAACGGGTAAAATTTGATACAAAGATGACACCATAGGCATTAGTTGTGTTTAGTAGGCAAATACATAATATAAGATAATAGAGCTCATAAAATCTATCGACATAACCAGTATTTTTTATAATTTCTTGAGCAATGAAATTGCTGCTCAGTTTAATAAAGAGAGATGTGTTGAATTTTTAATCACTAAGCTGTATATTGGCAGGGGTACCTTATTGTGTTCGATGCTGAGGCACAGGGCGAATGAAAAGTTTCTGATCCCGTTCCGCGGTGGTTCCAAATCTGTTTTAAACTGATATAATGCAGCCGATCAGACGCAAGTCGCGATTACGACCCATTGGTAAACGATCAGCGTAGCTACATTCCCATGATCGTATTCAAATTCGATGCTCGCATTGAGTCGCGATTGCGAGCCATTCCAAAACGACCAGCGTAGTCTACGTTCCCATGATCGTATTCAAATTCGATGCTTGCATCGAAACACTACGTTGTCGTTGAGAATGGAGCAAGCGACTAAAGTTTGGCTTAAAAATGGTATTTTATTTTTGACAAACTTTCATATGTAACCCTCGAAAAGTGTTGAATGAAGGAGTCACAGTGACCAGAGCTAACTTTTAGCATTTTTTAATTTATTTACCATTTCTGAATTAAATTTTTCACCAAAAGACGAAGGATACGTTACAAACGTTGGACGCGTGAAGACATTTACTGAACTATATTTGTTGTTCTCAGGTGAGCATACGATGTATGTTAAGAATAAATAGTTTGTAGATTCTAATGTTATGTCTTTATTTTCTATCTGTATGTTGTAACGTTCTATCTTCATGTATATTTAAATAAAACATGACTGCTACCTATTTTATATTTCTTGTGCAACTTTAAATTGCACTTTATTTTATACGTAATTCTGAGAAATCCGAAGCCATATATTAAAAAAGATTAAATCAGTAATGTGTATGGTGGAAAAATATTATTGAAAGACTTAAAAAGTGTGCAGTCAAATGCATCTTTCAATAGTATTTAATAAGAAAAACTAATTTTCCACATTTTTGGCATTTTTTAATCATTCCAAGTTTCTTTTCTTTTTCATTCTTTGTTTTCAATAAGACTGTTCCATTTGCTTAAATTAAATTTCTTCCTCTTTAAACTTTACACGCGAATATCCCAAAATCGGGTTCATGTCAGTTAACTGATTATGGTTTGTTGCCACGAACATGTAATGCACGCGTACAATAAAAATCAATCAAAATACCAAAACACATAGTTTTTGCTGCTAAACAATGGTTTGAGGCAATTCCTACTAAGAAACTGCCCGGGAAAACAAATTGTTCAGCATTGAATTGATAAAAAAAAAAACAAACAAACAAACAAATCATTTAACCCCACTCCCTCCCTCCGTCAACCCCCTTAAATTAACTTGAGTGAATGATGGCGTAAATCATTAAAAACGAAAATTACATGTAAACTAATAATTTTATGAGTAATAACAGTGGACTTTTCAGATCCGGAAAGAAGACACAAAGCTGAACTCGGTACCAGGTCGTGCACTAATTACTTTTTGTAGTACTTGTAAAGGCGACCGGATCATTGTCTTCCAATTAATTCCAAACATTAGGGGTATTGATTTTTTTGTTGTAAATAATTTCATATAATGTGTGTATGGTGTTTTTAAATTTTTGTTTTTAACTTTGAATTGTGCTTGAATAGTTATTAAACATTATGTTGGAAAAGTATATTACAGTAGTATCAAATGTAATGAAAATACTTGTGAAATTATGTTCAAAATTCTAACATTTCACCGCAAAAAAAGTTGTTCGAAGAAAAGAGAATATCATATTTTGTACACTGAATCAATAATAAAGCAGGAACTGTTTTGTATCACGGCCAATTTTGCTGTGGTAACAACGACAGTTGTTAAAAAGCAGTTTTTGCTGTAGCTACAAAACTATTTCAATAAAGAAAATTATTTATCGATAAATAGATTATTTATAAATTGATATAAATGAATAAATTTATTTATTTACATATTGAAGATGAAAATTTATATTTTATGTAACAAACGTTGCAGAATATTGAATTCGTTTATGTAAAATTAATTAACTTTTTTTACCTTGTCGAATTGTGCGACGTCAAAAATGACATTTTAAATATCACGCAATTATGACATTTTATCTTATTATGCATCAGTTTTAACATTTGAAAACTTTAAGAGTATTATTTTACTCCAATTGTTTTATGTAGAAAAAAATGAATTGATCTCATGTCGAAAAGAAATTTTTTCAGTTACCCAGGCCAAAATAGCTTCATAGAAAAGCAAACACTGGTTTTTTTAACAAGGGCCGTTGACACCACAGCAAAAATGGCTGCTGTACAATGCTGTTTCTGTTTTGTTTTTGCCTCAGTTTATTAGAACGTAAAGTACAATTTTTCAGCGCGACTCAATTTTTGTCCAACGTCAAATTGCGTAATTCTTTATTTTCAAATCTCGCGCCCTTATTTTTGTCGTTCAAAAGTTGGTAACGCTTCAATGTTGTTTACAGCGTTGCCATTGGAGGCGTAGCCGATCAACGTCCGCAATGGAAGCTTTGTACCGCGTCATATTTGCAAGCCTGTTAGAACGAAAGGAGTGTTCGTGCGTACCAGCAGTCTGCATTTAGCGAATTTACGAATATTTCTGTTAAACCTTGCTCTTATCTCGATTATTTCGAGAAAAATATTGTACTTTGACACTGTTGTAAAACTTGCCACTCCACCGCGTACCGGTGGCTTACGTGTGCTGCGCGCTTTCACTTTTGGACAAAGAAATTGATCGGTAGGTTTTTTAATGTTGTAATTTGTTACGTTTTTTTTTTTTACTTTTAATTTGGAACAAAGACGTGTGATAGTGGAATGGAACGAATATGTTACACATTTACAAGTTTGAACAAAAAAAGTTGATTTGTGTTATTTCTATTGTTATTGTGTCATGCAACGTTTTTTTCTTTTTTTCGTACGAAAGAAAGACGAACGGTTACCGAACGAATAAATTGTTTTTTTTTCTTTCTAAAATGAACGTTTTATAAACGTATTTAATTGTGCATGATACCTTTCTAATGAAACCTATAATTTTAAGACAATAGTTAAAAATGTAACATTTTTATCACAAAGATACGTTATTTGTTGGTTTCTTTTGTCAATTTTTAGTAAAATTTAGTAAAATCGATTCGGTAATTAACCGGATAAATTTGATAATTATTTCAAAATGTTGAAAGAAAAAATGCCAGTAAAAGAAGCATTGTTAAAAAAAAAAAAAGAAAAACCATAATTGCATAAAAATTGACAAAAGAAAAAATTTCGTACAATAAATTGATTAAAACGATGTAATTAATGATTTTAATAAATTTGTTGCTATTGTACATTACATTCGTCTGTTCGTTAAATTGTTCGGTAAAAATACTTTATACGAAAAGAAATTTTTTCAGACACCCCGGCTGAAATAGCTTTACCGCAAAGCAAAACATGCCTTTTAACAAGTGGCTTTGTTAAATACAGCAAAAATGGCTGCTGTACAAAGAAATTTCTGCCTTGTTTTTCGCTCAGTTTATTTCAACGTAAAGTACAATTCTTCAGCGCAATTCAATTTTTGTCCGACGTTAAATTGCGTAATTTTTAATTTTCAAATCTCGCGCCCTTTTTTTTGTCGTCATAAAGTTGGTAACGCTTCACTGTTGTTTACAGCGTTGCCATTGGTGGCGTTGCCGACCAACGTCCGCACTGGAAGCTTTGTACCTTGTTATATTTGCAAGCCTGTTCAAGCCTGTTAGATCGAAAGACGTGTTCTTGCCTACCAGCAGTCTGCATTTACGAAAATTTCTGATAAACCTTGTTCTTATCTGAAATTTTGCGCGAAAAATATTCAGCTTCATCACTGTTCTACAACTTGCCACGCCAACGGGTGTCGGCGACTTAGGTTTGCTGCCCATTTTTATTTTTGGACAAAGAAATGAATCGGTATGTTTTTTATTGTGTTTTGTAACGTTTTTTTTTATTTTCACTTGGAACAAAGACGCGTGATTGTGAAATAGAATGAAAATGTTGCACATTTCAAAGTTTGAACAAAACTAGTGGATTTGTGTGATTTCTATTGTTGTGTTATGTAACGTTTGTTTCTCTTTTCTTACGAAAGAAAGACGAACGGTTACCGAACGAATAAATTGTTTTTTTTTTTCTTTCTAAAATGAACGTTTTATAAACGTATTTAATTATGCATGATACCTTTCTAATGAAACCTATAATTTTAAGACAATAGTTAAAAATGTAACATTTTCATAACAAAGATACGTTATTTGTCGGTTTTTTGTCAAGTTTTGGTAAAATTAACTTCTTCGATTGAGTATAATTTGCCTGAGAAATGTGATTATTATTTCAATATGTTGAAAGAAAAAATGCCGGTAAAAGAAGCATTGTTAAAAAAAAAGAAAAACCATAATTGAGCAACAATTGAAAAAACAATAATATTCCTACAATAAATTGAATGAAACGATGTATTTTATGAATTTAATGAATTTGTTCCTGTTGCAAATTAAATTCATCTGTTATATTCGTTTGTTGAATTGGTCGTTAAAAATGCAATATTCGAAAATAAATTTTTCAATTTTATTTTTTTAATTGTTTATTTATTTATTTATTTTTGTTTTATGCGCAGGAATTATCAGTAATTATTGTACATAATTTTGTGTAAGGCGAAAATTGAAAAAAGCGAAAGAAAAACTACATTAAGACTAAAATTTCATGGAAATGTACCATGTCGTGTAATGTCTCGGTGTCAACTTACCGGAAAATAGTTGGAAGTAATTATGTACCCTACAATAATTAGGAAATACCCTTAATTTTTTATGCAACAAACTTTTCATTCACACGAAAGGATAGTTCTCCGCAACAAAAGCGATCCCCGCAACAGAAGCAGATAAGAAAGTGAATCTTTTTGCATCTAACAGCAAATTACTTCCTCTTTTGTTGTGAATTTTTTCATCATTTGTTGTACTGCAGAAATGGGGGAAAAAAAGTTTTACTATTTTTTTTGCAATGTAATACAATATTATTTACATACAATCAATTATATATGAATACTTTACATTTTTGCTTCTCAAGGTTTGATTAGTTCTCAAGCGAACAGAGATATAAATCCTTATTTTTGATAATGATTATTTTTCTATCACTGTTTAACTTAAATAACTTTTATAACAACATTTGTTTTGCAATATTGTAACATATTATTTATAAATATAAAATTATTAAACAATATTTTAGAATTTTGGTGTTTGAAACTAGATTTGTTTTCAAGTGAACGTCGATATGAAGCTTTATATTTGATAATTCCTGTTTCTCTATCAATGTTCAACTGAAATAACTTTTATAACAATGTTTGTTTTCCAATTATGTAACATATTATTTATAAATAATTAATTATTAAACAATATTTTAGAATTTTGGTGTTTGAAACTTGATTTGTTTTCTAGTGAACGTCGATATGAAGCTTTATTTTTGATAATTCCTGTTTCTCTATTAATGTTCAACTTGAATAACTTTTATAAAAATGTTTATTTTCCAATATTATACCATATTATTTAGAAATAATTAATTATTGAACAATATTTTAGAATTTTAGTGTTTAAAACTACATTTGTTTTCAAGTGAACGTCGATATGAAGCTTTGTTTTTGATAATTCCTGTTTCTGTATCATTTTTTAACTTCAATAACTTTTATAGCAATGTTTGTTTTGCAATATTATGACATTTAGTTTATAAATAATTTATTAAACTAAACTGAACAACATGTTTATATAAAACAAATCAAACTTGAAAAAAGATGTGAAATTACGTATGAGCCATGACCTGTTTTTGGTCGTAAAATAAACCCCTCAACTTCAGTTGTTAATTTCAGTTAACTTCAAAAGTGTGATGCTTTTAGTGAATTTTTTTTGCGTCGAACAGCAAATTACGTCCTCTTTTGTTGTGAATTTTTTCATAATTTTTTGTACTTTAGAAATGGGGGGAAAAAAGTTTTACTTATGAGACAGTAAATGTCCAAAAAAAAAAAGTGTTTTTTCTTACAAAGCAACGAATGTTGCTTCTTCTCAGGTTCAAAGTATAGTATTTGTTATTCAACAGTTAACTTTTTTAATTAACAATAACTTTTATATGATTTGACAGAAAATAGGCATAAAACATATTTCATCAATTATGTTAGTATTATTAATGAATACGGTTTTCAATGGTTCTTGTTATCTGTTTATGATAATTAAAAACATCCATTCGTTATTGTAGCTGAAATTTCGCACGGAAATTTTCGTAAAAATTACTAATAAACAATATCAGTCTACAAGTTTGCGTTGTTTCCTTAGACCAAAGTTTTGCCTCGTGTTTTGGCCGGTGGACCAAACTAGGACCGTTCTTAAATCAAGCTACATCCCAGAAGGTGTCGAAAAGGGTGACCGTTGCAAGGTACCCTATGAGGACGACGACTACGAGGCTGTTGTTCTGGAATTTGATGGTAAAATTAATTTTTTATAATTAAATTAAATATTACAAACTTGTGTTGTAATCATTAAGACATGTATATCTAATAATGAAATAACACGTAATTGATTTAAACGTTAATGCTCCATATATCGTAACATTATGTAATTAAAGTATAACACGTTATGGGTAATTTTATGGCAAGTCACATGACCATCTTCGATGTTTAAAACTAGTTAATCACTTTAAAAATAAGACCTACTTCAAGATTTTAGCCTTTTTTATAAGTAACTAAATTTGTTATAAGCCAAATCAGGCAACAGGATGGCAAGATACAAAGAATACGCGCCGTACTGATGCCATTCCGATGCCAATCAGTTGCCATACTGCTGCCATCCAAATGCCTTCCGGATGCCATTCAATTGACATACTGTTCCCATCCAGTTAAAACATGGGATGACACCTTAATGGCAAAATAAAGAAAGATTCCCCTAACCGAGATTTGATTCCATATGGCACGTTGACAGCAATTGATTGGCTTTTATTTTTAATAAAACTAGACTTATTTATTTGCAATAAAACCTACATCACTTTTTGTAGAAAATGAATGAAATGTATAATCATAAATTTTAAAACGATTTTTAAAGAGAAATATTGAAATTGTAATAAAATGAAATGAAAAGTGTGTGGTTCTTGGGTGAAAATAATTGCAAATTTGGTCAAGATTATGTTTAGGCGAAATTGTAGAAATCGTTCTTTTCCGACTATTTTGCGCCTCGGACACAACCCGCGAGGAAGTAAGCAGTATGGCATCAGCAAGGCAAATGCCAGGCAATCTCCTAAGCAACAATACGCCAGAGTGCGGCAACAATTGGGCAACAGTATGGCAGTAATGAATGGCTTAAGGGTGGATTTTAATCGCGAGCCAACCAGTTGCCAGTTTGATGCCGTATCAGGCAACAGGATGGCATGATACATAGTATACGTGCTATACTGATGCGATTCCAATGCCATTCAGTTGCCACACAGTTGTCTTCTGGTTGTCAATCCAATGCCATTCAGTTGCCGTATAGATGCGATACAGTGGCCACCCTGCTGCCATTCACTTAAAACGTAGAATGGACCAATTTGAATAGCATAATGAACAAACATGTTTCTCATCGAGATTTCATTCCATGTTCCTCGAATCGTCAGTGTACGACTATGATACTTGAGCTGTTTAGACTTTTGCTTTATGTTAAAAAAATAGTTTATTGAAATAAGAAAAGAAAAAAAAACAAAAATTAATTTGTACCTTTTGTATGCAAATTGCGTTTCTCAATCGATGTTATTCTAAGTCGAAGCAGCGCAAGTGTCAGATTCGTAGACTGACGATTCGAGGAACATGAGATCAAATCACTGTAAGAAAAATGTTTTTTCATTTTGCCATTCAGATTGGACCATTCTATGTTTTAACTGAACGGCAGCATTTTGGCAACTGAATTGCATCTGGAAGGCATCTGTACGGCAATTGAATGACATTGGAATGGCAACTAGATGGCAACTGCGTGGCAAGTGAATGGCATCAGTATGGCATGCATTCTATGTTTCTTGCCGTCCTGTTGCTTGGTATGGCATCAGAGTGGCAACAGCGTGAATCGCGATTGAAATCCATCTGTTGCCATATTGTTGCCCGATTGAGTGCCTTGCTTATGCCATACTGATTTTTTTCACTCGATGTAGGCTTGATTCATGCCCGATGATTGCCAGATATTAGCCAATGCCTTGCCGGCGTAAAGTACTATTTGACAACGAATAACATGATTTCGGACATTTTTAAACTATTGTGACCGAAAAATGATACGATTTTAATTGCAGTTTATTAGTAATTGAATATTTTTCATTTTCTACAAAGAATGGAGTCAAGTTGTTAATTTTTTTTATTTTTTTTTCTTTTTTGAGTTTTAATAACTCTATTCGTTAAATAATTTTCTTCAGGGTATGTGTATTTTGTAACATTTTTTTACCAATGAATAGATTAGAATCGTTCAATTTTTTTCTTTAAAAAAAAAAAAAAAATCAGAACTCGCTTATAAAAATTTTATGTAGTCTTAAAAAAGGTGAAAATGTGAATTAGACTTTATTTTTAGTAACAGAAAAGAAAGTTATAAACTTGTTTTGAACTTGTGATATTGTCGGAGGTGTAAGGTCATGCTAAGTTGACATGAAATAGAGTCCGTTCAAAATCGGAACTAGCGCCAAAAGTGGCAAAAATTGGCGTAAGACCGGTCGTAATTAAAGGTAGAAACATAGGATTTGCGATGAAACCAAAAAAAGACGAAAAAGTCGATTTCAATCAATCAAGGTTTGTGTTCTATCCCCTTCTGATTCGAAGCAGGTCATATGATTCTGTCTAAAGACATACCTGAACAATGTAGGTATGCCTGAACAACGAAATAATTAAAATTGGACTTGATTCTATTAAGAATGTTTTGACAAAATTAATTAATCATTAGACATTGTTTTTCAATTATTGATAAATTGTGTGCGCAATTGGAAAATTGTGTACCTTGTTCTCTTTATGGTAACATTTTTTTGTAACGCACAGATTTTTGGGGTTGACCCTCAGTAATTGGACATATTTAAGTCAACAGTTTTGATACCGTTTAGTTACAAGTAACTGAAATACAGATATAATGTTCATGTTTAATTGCAGACGACAAGGAGGCTTTGGATGCATTGTTCGTAGATACAAACGGCAATGTGAGCAGAAAAGGAAAGAGGATGAAGAGCTTGGCTACGCCAAAAAAGTACAAGAAACTGCGCAATCGTGATAAGAAAGTAATTGAAGGGGTGAAGAAAGAACAAGACGAGAACATATCCGCCTTACTGAGCGTGGGAGGTATGCGAAAATTAGTTATATTACTTTCAAAACCGACAATTGCAATAAAAAAATTGCATAAAAGTACCATTTTTTGGAATTTCATATTTTTAAAATCGAATAAATCTGCTCATCAACAAAAAGTGTCACTTGTATTTCAACATTTAAAGTTTTTGAGCCTTAGGAGATTTTCTCGTCTTTCAATAAAAATCAGTTCTATCGGCGAAATTTGAAAGTGAGGTTTAACATACTTGCAAGGACTTCATCTGATTTTTGTTTAATTTTTCGTCGCATAGTTTATTACCTCCTTAACCTTTATCCGGTCGGGTAGGATCCCGATTTTAATATAAATTATATTTATATTAAAATTATTACTTGTTATTTGCATTGTTTATTGAAGTTTTTTCCATTTGAATACATTTTTTTACCTTATTTAAATAACTCTTTCACATGATTTTGGTTGTGAATCAAAATTGTTCATACTGTTGATCAGACGAGTCCAATGGATTTGTATGCTCCCGTTCTGCTGTTTAAAGAAACGTGTTATATTTATCTATCTACTATTTATCTGTTATACAGACATTTTGAATGCAGAACAAGACCCCGAAGAAGTCATCGAGGAGAAAGTTGAACATGATAACACATTGAAAAAAAGTGAATCACCTTCGGAAAACGATGATAAAGTATGTAAAAGTATATTCATTTTTACTAGAATTATAAAATATATCTTACCTTACTAATACTAACATATACTAAAATGTAACTACAACGTGCAACTTACTAATAACAAAGTAGTAGAGTATATATATATAACTTATAAATGTAACTTACAAATGTAACATGGTGGGTTGATTTTTCGATCTTCTTCCTTTTTATATACTTTCTTGACAAAGAATCGAATCGCCAGACAGTGGGAGTCAACAGTTGTGGAAAGTCGACTCAGCCAATGTTGAAATGAAGTTTTTCACTCGTAAATTTTTTTACATTATTTATTAAAATGAAACATTGCTCAATTTTTAGTTCGAGATCAAAAAGGGTTCAAACGCATTCATCAGCAACGATAAAAAAACCTTTCTGCCACGTTACGCGGATAAGCCGAGTGGTATGGTCTTGTTTCTACTGAACGCACTAATGGATAGAGAAACCTTGGGAAAGTGCAGCGCTACTGGAAAAGGAAACCATGATCCTATTCCACCAAATTATCTTGCAGCAATTAATTGTAAGAATTGAATTATTAATATTTTTATAAAATTTCTTACTTTACGAAACAATTTACCGATATTTCAGTACTCCCATGGCATTTTTTATCGATTGAAAGTGTTGCTCGAAAATAGTACATTTTGCATCAAGGTACGAAAGTGCGGTTTTCGGTGACGAGGGTGAACGTTGACTGCCCGAGCGTAGCGAGAGCAGTCATTCACCCGAATCACCGTCGGTCCGCTCACAGCACGTCACCGAAACCATGACTTTCGGATCAGTTTCGGAGCACAAAAGTAGACACTTTCGGGGCAAGTGTTGCGAAAAAGAACATTAGTATGGCACAATTGTCTTCGTTTACAGAAATACCTGGTATGTTTCAAGCTGCGATACAGCAAATGAAACGTTTATTGAAACACTATTTAAGATACAATTTTGTATTTGACTCGAAAATGCAACTTTTTTGACGTGAGTCGCCAATGCGAGTCGTTCCGAAAAGGGCAGCGTAGTCTACGTTCCAATGTTCGTATTCAATTTCGATGCTCGCATCGAAACACTGCGCTGTCGTTGGGAACAGAGCAAGCGACCAAACTGTGACTGAAAATGAGATTTTGTTTTTGATCAATGATACAAAATTTTTTTATTAAATCGAGCGTCAGGATATTGTGGTATATATAGGTTAAATTTTGTAGGGCTTTTAATTCGTACCTATTACTATTTTTTCCTTTTTTTTTTTGTTTTCGTTTTACGTATTCGGCACGTAAACGGTACAGTTCTGGCAATAATCCGGCACTAGTACGGCACAGTATTTACAACAATCATGCCTTTCTAGGGCACGCGTACGGCCATTCGTGTGGCATTGGTACGGCACAATTTGCCAACTATTTCATCACCGGGCACACTACCGGCATGTGTCTGGCGTTAAACAAGCGCACCCAATTTATACCAGTGTGGCATTTGTCGGGCACATGTTTGGCACTGAAACGGCGTTAATTCAAGGTTCATTTGGCAACAGCCTGGCATAGCTACGGCTGTAACACGGCAATTCGATATCAGATCGTTCGGGTGACTGCTAGGCACGCGTACGACAAACGGCAAGGCATATGACCGGCACGCCTTCGGCGATGGTAAAATAATTATTTTGCTTGGCACGTCCCGCGTGGAAAAAATTAGTATGGCATCAGCAAGGCGAATGCCAGGCAGTCTCCCAGGCAACAATACGGCAGAGTACGGCAACAATTGGGCAACACTATGGCAGTAATGAATGGCATAAGGCTGGATTTTAATCGCGAGTCAACCAGTTGCCAGTTTGATGCCATATCAGGCAACAGGGTGGCAAGATACATAGAATACGTGCCATACTGATGCCCTTATGTTGCCATTCCGATGCCATTCAGTTGCCATACACATGCCTTCCGGGTGCCATTTAGTTGCCATACTGCTGCCATCTAGATGCCTTCCCGATGGCATTCAGTTGCCATACTACTGCCATCCAGATGCTTTCCAGACGCCATTTAGTTGCCATATTGCTGCCATCCAGTTAAAACATAGGATGGCAACTGACTGGCAAAATAAAACAAGATTCCCTCATCGAGATTTGATCCCATGTTTTTCGAAACGTCAGTCCGTGACTCTCACACCTGAGCTGCCTCGACTTATACTTTAAGTTAGAAACGTAGTGCTTTTTTCGCCCCATGTTATTACACGGAAAATCCTAAACAGAGGTGAGTGATTATCGGAACCGCGGTGAGTGATGTCCATTGAAATTCCTGCAAGCGAATAACCTAATAACCGCGGTGAGTGCTGTCATGACATAACTCAGCGCATGACATGACAGCGCTCGCCGCGGTTATTGGGACTTTGCGTATAAGTCGAAGCAACTCAGGTGTCAGAGTCACGGACTGACGTTTCGAAAAACATGGGATCAAAACTCGATGCGTGGAATCATTTTTTATTTTGCCATACAGTTGACAACCTATGTTTTAACTGGATGGCAGGAATATGGCACCTGAATGGCATCTGAAAGGCATCCAGATGACAGCGGTATGGCAACTGAATAGCATCGGAATGGCAACATACGGGCATCGGTATGGCACGTATTCTATGTATCTTGCCGTCCTGTTGTCTGATATGACATCAAACTGGCAACTGGTTGTCTCGCGATTAAAATCCAGCCTTATGCCAATCATTACTGCCATACTGTTGCCCAATTGTTGCCCAATTGTTGCCCAATCGTTGCCGTACTCTGCCGCATTGTTGCCTGGGAGATTGCCTGGCGTTTGCCTTGCTGATGCCATATTGATTTTTTCCACGCGGAATGAATAACAAAATGAAACAAGGTTTTCCTCACCGACATTTGATCCCATGGTTCTCGAGTCGTCGGTCCACGACTCTGACACCTGAGCTGCCTTGACTTATGCTTAATGGTAAAAAAATAATTTACATAAATAAAAAGTTAATTTTCGTTGCACGTGCACGTTAAGTCATACTTTACTTTCTGTTTTTCGGGAGAAAAACGCAATTTTACTCTCTACGGAGTAAAAGCACGACCTTTACTTGCACTTACAACGAAAAGTATCGTATGTACCGCGGGGGAGTAAAGACGAGCTTTACTATCTTGGCGCACAGCGTACTATTTTACCCTCTATTCAAATTGCGTTTTTCCGTTCGTTTTTTATAATACCGTATTTCTAAATGAGTGGCCAGTTATTGCAATATGAATATGAATAATGAATAAAGTAATTCAAAAATATATTACATTCCTTTTTGGTGGAATGGATATCATACCAATTCTGATGGGTAATGGAATGCAGTTGAAATTAAACATTGCTAATTATCAATTATGCCTAATACACAAGTAAATTAGCATGAGTAAAACCGGGAAAAATTAAAAATAACCGGAAACTAACCGGGAATTTGATTCTCATCTGTCGCTGGACACTCTGATCCTCCGATGATTGCCAGCAAGGCATTGACATCGCCTCAACTCGCACTCATTTACCGTACTTTTTGTCAACCTATTGCCGTTTCTGTGCCGGTTGTTTGCCCGATTCTCGTTATATAGTCGCACAAATAAACACTTGCACGTACACAGAACACACAAACCACCCCCCCCCCCCCCGTCCACCCGAAGACTCTCCGTAAGAAATACACGTGTATCAGAAGAGTCTAGTTCCTTGATTTCGTTTCCCCTACAGTCCCTTTTTGTGGACTCGATGTAGGTCTCACTGTACCTTTTTATTAATAAAATTTTCCGACCACGCGCAAGAAAAGTCCACTTTTCTCGGCTCTGCCTAGATAAAAAGTGGTATTTTCTGCGCTTGCGAGGAAAAACATCCTAAAAACATCCAATGCTTGGCTTCGCGATGGCAAAATCACGAGTGAACAATAGCTACTGTTCCCTCCTATTTCTATTTTTTTTTTTCTTTTTAGATTATGTGGTGAAGCATGCGACACCGGTGCTCTCCGAATCTCAAATCAACACTATAATCTCCCGTCACTGCGATGGTATTCGAAACCCAAGAGGGGCGAGACGCAAGCCCGGCGATGCTGAGAAATATAAGCTGGCTGCAAAGCTAAAAAGACAGAAATTGAAGCAAGTAAAGCAAGAGAAGGGTGAAGACGAAATGAGGGAACTGGTAGCGGAGCAGCAACCGGAAAAGTCGAAATCCGAAAAGAAACGGAAAATCAAGAAGGACACCAAACAGAAGCTCGAGGAATGAGCGACAAACTTATATTTCCATTTTGTACTTACCTAGCGGAATAAAAATGCTAGAATAAAGAAACGTTATACATATAAAAACTAGTTTTTTTCTCTCTCTGCTTGTCTTTCTCTTTAATGGCGCATCCCATTTATAGCAGTCTGGCATTTGTCGGGCATTTGCTCGGCACTGCAACGGCGTTAATTAAGATTCATACGGCAACAGTCAAGTTTTTACAACGATCGGGCCACACTTGGGCACCCTTACGGCCGTTCATGTGGCATTGGTAAGGCGCGCGTACAGCACAATTTGTCAAAATTTACATCACCTGGCAAACTGTCGGCAAGTGTCATGGCAGCAGTCAGGCGCTAAACCGACACATCTCATTTAGAACAGTCTGGCATTTGTCTGGCACTTGCTCGGCACTGAAACGGCTTTAATTAAGAGTCATGCGGCAACAGTCAGGCGAAGCTACGGCTGCGACACGGCAATTCGATATTCGATCGTTCGTGCGATCGCTGGGCACGCGTAAGGCAAACGGCGAGGCATATGACCGGCACGCGTTCGGCGAGAGTAAAATAATTTCTTTGCCTGGCACGTCAACGGCACAATACCGGCAATAATCCGGCACTAGTATGGCACAAAGTTTTTACAACGATCTGGCCACACTCGGGCACCCTTACGGCCGTTCATGTGGCATTGGTAAGGCGCGCGTATGGCACAATTTGTCAAAATTTTCATCACCTGGCAAACTGTCGGCAAGTGTCATGGCAGCAGACTGGCGCTAAACCGGCGCATCCCAATTATACCAGTCTGGCATTTGTCGGGCACTGAAACGGCTTCAATACAACGTTCATTTGGCAGCTGCATGGCGTAGCTGCGGCTGTAACACGGCTATTTTTTAATCAGTTTTTCCGTCCGGCAGACATATGGCATCTTACTGGCAATACGTCGGCAAACGATCATTTGCCGTAGCTCCTGCCAGTAGTTTGCCATATACCTGCCTTCTTTGTGCCGCATTGTAACCGGCTCCCTGCCGTTTCTTTGCCATAGTGGTGCCATCAAATTTTTTCCACGCGGGTTCTTTCAAAAAGTAAAAAATTTGTCTAACTTAAGAATAATAATAATTTTACAGAAAAATGAAAAATAAAAAATAAATTAGAAAAATGATATATTGTATAAAGTACCTTTTACATGAGATAATATTTTCTCCCAAATGTACACAGCATCACTAAAACAAAAACACACCAGAAAACTATAATTTGAATATTTAAATATCTAACTGAAATCATGCACATTAAGAGTTTCGAACTGCTCGCTTTCATCAGATGTACAGGGATTATTAGTTTATCATAATAAATTTGAAGTTAATGTGAAATACACAAGTAAAACGGAAATCTGCCTGAATGTCAGTGACACCCAAAATATGTTTAACACCCCAGAAAACCATTACCCTTTTTTTGCATATTCCAACTAAAACAACATTAAGTTAATGTTTTTTTTAAAACATAAATTTATTAACAATTATTTTCTCTTTTAATATGTTTCTTTCAAAAAGGAAAAAATTTGTCTAACTTAAGATTAATAATAATATTACAGAAAAATTAAAAATAAAAAATAAAGTAGAAAAATAATATATCGTATACTGTACCTTTTACTTGAGA
>JABFPI010000014.1:0-22820 GCA_022817465.1 Embidobia sp. ZL-2020 | reverse complement strand
AAAATATAAGATGTTCTAATGGTAGTTGTAGTTTGAATTTGTTATATGAATTATTGTATTGATTCTTTGTAATATATTTTTAAATTGGATTTTTAAATGGAATTTTTAAATTGAATTTTTAAATGGAATTTTTATATGGAATTTTTAAATTGAATTTTTATATGGAATTTTTAAATGGAATTTTTAAATGGAATTTTTATATGGAATTTTTATATGGAATTTTTATATGGAATTTTTATATGGAATTTTTATATGGAATTTTTATATGGAATTTTTATATGGAATTTTTATATGGAATTTTTATATGGAATTTTTATATGGAATTTTTATATGGAATTTTTATATGGAATTTTTATATGGAATTTTTATATGGGATTTTTATATGGGATTTTTATATGGGATTTTTATATGGGATTTTTATATGGAAATTTCTATATAGAAATTTCTATACAGAAATTCCATGTGAATAAAAAACGGGGTTTTTTCCATACTCTGCGTATGGAAATTTTAGATTTATACTACATGGAAACTTTATATAGAAATTCTATACTGAAAGTTTATGTGGAATTTACACATGAGAACTGTCTATGATAACCGTTTGAAAGCTCCATATAGAAATTCCATATGTATACTATATGGAAATTTTATATGGAAAATTCATATGAAAACTCTAAGAAATATATGGCATTATATAAAAATTATAAATATAAAATTATTTATTATACGACTTCCACGTATGGAAATCATGCATGGATGTTACATATAAAATCTACGTATGTAAATGTCTATGGAGACTGTTTGAAAGCTTCATATAGAAATTCCATATGTAAATTGTATGGAAATTTTATATGGAAAATTCATATGAAAACTGAAAAAAATATATGGAAATTGCAGGTTGAATGTATCTTGAAAAGAAAATTCGTAGTAAAAACGACATAATTAATTAAATTCAATGTCTGGACTTTATAATTAGACATGTCGCATGGAAATTCCATGAATAACGTGACTAACTAAAAAATTTTGCACGGAAACTTCAGATGATAGCTGTTTTATTAGATGAAAATTTCAGATTAAATTTATCTTCCGTTTGGCTTTTAAAGATGTATTTCAAGTTGATATATCGTAAGTGTATATATAAACACAATTCCATAGAAATCCCTATTTAAAAAGTATATATGAGTTTCATGACAAAGTTTATGTGTATTTTTTTAACTTTTCTGGAAACTACATATGAATATTCTAAATGGGAACTCTGAAAATTTTGCAGGGAAACTAAATATGGACATTTTAGATGTAGGTATACTATAAGTTTATTCTAGACCTAATCAGACTTAGAATTTTTCCTGAGATTAAACCTCCGATAACTAGATAATAATCCATAACTAGATAATAATTAAAACAATTAACTCTTTGACACATGAAATGTCATTGTAAACGAAACATAGATCTGTTAAACTAGAAATGAAACGTAGTTATTGTTTGTTAGCTCCTTTCCTGATCTCTTTCAATTTGCCGGAAATTGACTGTCTCAGCGTCCCCATGGTTTTTTTCAAATCTTTATCGCTCAATTTCCTGCTCTTCAGACGAATTCGGAGACATTCTGTAATTTGATAGTTAAATATTAATTTATATGTACATTATTATTTTAAGAAGAGATTTTCAGAAACAATCACATAGAAATAATATTACAGATTTTTTAATTTAACAAAAACATTACTTGTTAAAGAGGTTCAGATATTTTTATATATGTAGTTACAAAATTTTTATTACAAGTGGACATTTTGAATAGTTTTCATTTCATGGAAATTGTTAAATCAACTTTTGCATACCACCATCTGCTTCTTTCAATAAAAATTGCTGCCGTCTAAAAATTAAAAAAAAGACGACTTGTGAAAACAAAAGACAACAGAATGAGTTTCTTTATTATGGACCACTTACATATACATTAATAAAACATAGAGTTTTTGTTACAGCCGAAATATTATTTGAATTTTATATATATATTTTAATTAAACAATTTTCGCTATAATAAAAAAAATAATTACAGAAAAATATAAAAAAAACCAATGTTTTCATCACCTTAAGGGTGAAAAAATAATGGTTTTTTGAGAAATTTTCGATGTAAATTTTTCCGCGTAAATGTAATGTCTGAACCTCCCTTTCTCAGGAAACAGCTTCAAAAATGCAAACAAAAATTTTTAGCTTATTTAGAATAGTTTAACACTTTAAATTAAATTATCTCGAGACTTTGTTTTTTGCTGTTCGGTATTCAAAATAGAACCATGCACCTAATTTCTACCCTGGTTAAAGTTTCATAGTGATTCACAAATAAAATTTTCTATTATGAAATCATATGAGTTTTGCAACAGAAAATTCATACAGGAAAGTCTATTTTATCCATAAGGGTGTCTTTGTTCATCTTTAGGGCCTCTTATAAAATAAAAAAGATAGAAGATGTGGATAAAATAGAGACTCTACTGTAGTAGTATTATGAATTTCCAATATACTTCTATGAATTTTCATAGAAATATTAAGAAATTTCATAATTGCATGACATTTAAAAATGCTAATAAGCTAATTATGAAATTACATAATACTTGTATGAAAATGCATAATAATTTTATGAAAATTCATAATATTACTACGAATTTTCTGTTGCAAAACCCGTATGATATAATAATAGAAAATTTTATTTATGAAACTTTAAGCAGGGTAGCCAATTTTATTAATTAAAAATAATAAAAATGCCAAAAAAAAGACTAAATTTTCATCTTTTTCTGAAATAAAAAGTTCCAACTATCATAATTAAAAAAAAAAAAAAACAATATATTCGAAAACTATCTTAAAAATTTAGAGATTAGGGTTCGGTGATAATTATTCACTATGAATCAGAATGTTTGGTGATGAATTGAGTTTTGTTTTGAAAGTAGCTCTTTTTTAGTCATTTTTTGATAATAAATAAACAAATTATAGATTTGTTAAAAAATGTTATGGAAATAACTTTGTATAATGTTGAGTAGTATTAATTATGTACAAAAAATTAAGTCGATTCATTCGCAAAAAACAATTTCATCCATTTTGGCGGACAGTTCCCTTAAATGAGCACAATATTAAAAAAAATAATATTAATAATAATAATAATTGTAACGGGTATAGAATATTTACCCATTATCACATCTATTTTGTCTTTTTCCAAAGCAATTGGTTCGGGGTCCCCAGCTTTGCGCACAACTTTTGAAGGATCAATCCAACGGACTTTTAATTCTTCTAAGGTCCAATGGAGAGTGAGGAGGGAGCGCACAAATATTGAATCACTCATACCAGCTAAATGTTTATAATTAATCACTGGCATATATTTTCCACAGCCAATATAAATCTGCGAAAACAACGTATAAATATGTATTTACTAATTTTATACTTAACTTATATTGTATTAATACAGGGTATACGTTTAAGTAATAGTTCAGAAAAATAGAAAAACTGTACAAACACATATTTTAAAAAACTGAAAGTCTTGTAATGTTACTTAAATGGTTTAACATTTGTTAAATTTAATTTTTTATAAATAACATATCTACAAACCATATTAGAATATTTCTGTTTCAAAATATTTCTTTTTATAACACGTGCTACAAAGTGACCCGTTTCAGATTAGTTTTTAGTGCGGAAAATCCGTCAATGCTGAACAGTACAGAAAAAGTTGCTACGCGCATGCGCGAGTACGGAAAAGATCTTTTCTGTACTCTCTGGAGTACAGAAAAGATTTTTTCTGTACTCTGCGAAAATGACAGTTGCAGGTTAAGTTTGCCGCAACTAAAAACTAATCTGAAACGGGTCACTGTAGCACTTGTTATAAAAAATATAGTGTACAACATGTGCGGAATTGACGATTGCGAACTCGTGTGAGTATCCACACTCGTTCAGCAATCGTCAATATTCTGCACTTGTTGTACAATGTATTATTAAAAAATATTAAAAAGAAAGTTCATATTAAAATGCAAATTAGCTCAGTTTACTGTGTAATATCCACTTTAACAAAAAAGAAAAAAATTATTCTATGATTTTAATCATAAATCATTCCTTCATAATTACTCGGTATATCAACAATTAATGTTGCACAAATATTAGAAATACCAAAACATAGTTCTCAAGAATTGTCAAGATTAAACGTAATTGAGATTTCCAGCTTTAACATATTATAGAAACTTTATGATTTCAAAACTAACACCATGAAAAAATTTTTTTTGTAGTGCATATCAATGAAAACTGTACTCAATATAATTTGATCGTGTAATTTTGTTACTTACATTACATTCACAAGCTTCATTCCGGTAAGGTATTTTACTTTTACTGCTTTAGTTATATTAACTAGTTTAAAAAAATTATTTTATGGCTCTAATATAAATTCTGTTCAAATAATTAAACAGTCTTTAATCGGTACTTTTTTTTAAATCTTAAAAATGTAAATAATAACAAATCTAAATGAAGTAATGTTTTATTTATATAAAATAATCGGACAAATATGTTAGTGGAAAATAAATTTTTTAGATTGCCTGCGTGTAGATATTTTTGGCAAACAATTACAAATCTTACCGAGTATTCACTATTATATTACTTTATTGACGAAAAACAGGTATAACTTATTAATACGTAAATAAATAAATAATTTAAATATTTTGATTGTAAAAAGGAATTCATTATTTCAACTATTTTCGTCAATTCAGATATTGATAAAAGTTGAAATATTGTTGTGAAATATATTTAAAATATTTTATTGTGAAAATAAGTTTTTTTTTAATTTTCTGAAACAATTACTAGCCAAAAAGGCACGAACGAAGTTAACAATATTATTTTTTTTAAAAATAACACCTACTCCTTGTTTGGTGTTACTCAACAATTTGGGTTCTTTTCCGATTTCCTCTGCCTCTTTAGAATCATCTCTCTTCGTTTCATCAGATGAATCTTCATCAGATAAATCTCTTTCAGATAAATCTTTATCAGATGTATCTTCATCTGATCCATCATTTGATTCGTCTTTCTTACTGTTTCCTGTAATTACGGAAAACAGATTAACAATTAAAACATATACAACAATTTATTCGAAAGTGGTCTGAAAAACTTTGGAATGGCGTGTGAAATGTGTGAAACTGAGCAAAATTGAGCGTAATTTCTGAAAATTCTGAAAATTTGCTACAATTTTGACATTACCAATTATTGTAAAGTTTAGCAGACAATTTTCAGACTTATTATTATTACTAATTATTTTCCAATCTCTCTTAAGGTATATTTTTCAATCTTTCTACAACTAGGTACAATTAATTTTTACATCTTCAATAAAAGATATGCGTTCACCAAACATGTTTAAACATTTCTTTGTAATCATAAAATTTTTAGTGTCACCGTTAAATATACTCTTAAAAACACAAAACTGTCCTGGACTGTACCCAGATTTATATATTTAACATGTTTGTATATAAATTTGTTCGTTATTAATTATGTTATATTATAGTTACTTATTGATTTGTGACATAAGATATTTACAATTTTGAATATTTTAATCGTTTGTTTTTTTAATTTTCTTAAAAGTAACTAATTAGAGGCTTTGCATTTTCCATATTTCTCCTGGAACCCTTCCCAGATTATCACGGTAATTAAAAATTCGGACAACTCTTGCCAGAAAGTCTACCGACTTACTTGATTCAGTGACAATAATAAACTTAGCATTTTTATTTTTACTAGAGTGTAACAGATAAGTACAAATTCGAAGTATGTAAAAATACCTTGATTAACTATGGAAGAAACATTGATAACAATAAAAAAATTTCAAATTCTGAAATGTAGGAAAATGAACTGTATATTATGAATTGATTTGCATAATTTATGTATAATCTGTAGTAAAAGTTTATGTATATTAAATTATATTTACGTTCAGGGGATGAGTGTCCAGTATACGATATATCTAATTCTTTGTGAAACCAGTAGTCTCTCATCTTTTCCTCTTCCTCATTTCTTTTTTCTTCCTTTTCCAATTCTTTAATCTTTCTTTCCTCTTCCTTCTTTCTTTCTTTTTCCTTTTCCAATTCTTCTGTCTTCTTTTCCTTTTCCTTTCTCTTTCTTTCTTCTTCTTTCTTCAATTGTTCTTCCTTCCTTTCCTTTTCTTTCATCTTTCTTTCTTCTTCATTTTCCATTTCTTCTTTCTTTCTTTCCTTTTCCATCGTCTTTCTTTCTTCATCTTTCTTCAATCCTTCTTTCTTTCTTTCCTCTTCCTTCTTCTTTCTTTCTTTTTCCTTGTCCAATTCTTCTTTATTCCTTTCCTTTTCCTTTCTCTTTCTTTCTTCTTCTTTCTTTGATTCTTCTTTCTTCCTTTCCTCTTCGATCTTCTGTCTTTCTTTTTCCCCCTTTTTTTTCTCTTCAGCTTGCTTTAGCATTGCCTTTAACTTAATGATTTCCGCATCTGAAAAAAATATTTACATTTACCAGTGAATTTATTTAAAGTAATTAGAAATAGTACATTACTTAACAAGTGAAAAATATACTATTTTTATCATTCAATATCCATTATTTAGTAATTTTTCTGAAGACATATAGACGTTACATAATTCTTACAGTTGACAGAATTAAGGAGAAAGCTATTGCATCGTAGATTGAAAATAACACACACACACACGCACACACACGCGCACACACAGCATTATGAAAATATTTATTTTAATCTAGCTGTTCCGTTCTTAATACATTGCTATTGCCCAATCATTATATTATGACTTAAAATCAGAGTACATTGAAATTTATATTTTATGAATTGAATTCGATTGACGACTTTTCTGATTAATTCTAATCGATTACAAGTTCTTAGCAAACCAGATAAATTTTGATGTGTCCTATCCTGAACACATATTATAATTGTGATATACATTTATAAAATAAATATATGAGTTTTTGCTAAATGTAACATGACTTGAACTTACAAAGTAATCATTTTTTTTTTAAATGATATTACAAAAGAAACTACATCAACTTTTAAATTCACTGTTCTTCTACATACCTTACATTTCGTCGAAGAAGGTGCCAGTTTAGCAAGACTTTCCGTTATCCCTCCACTAATGTAATTTCTTATGGACTGTGGGAAAAACCATTGATAATCTAACAATACTTTCAAAGTGGCATCTTCTTCGACGGAGACAACGATTTCAATACACGCACAGAAAAAAAAATGTTAACACGAACTGCGTTAATTTCTTTTGTATTTCATTGTTGCATGCAACAATAAACTGCTTAGCATTTTACCTTTTTCCTGTAGCTGTTGGCTAAAAACGTTTGCAGGAGTTGCAGTTTGAGAACTCTGAATGAAACTAGTCTTTCTGTTGTCGTATTTCTCAAGAATGGAGATACTATTTGAATCCTCATATTTAGTTTTCTATAAAATATATCCAAAAACATTTAATTAATTCATTGAATTAATATAAAATCTCCGCCTTGCAGAATACCTCTGTCCTCTTTTCACATACTAACGTTCAATGATAAAAAGAAGCAAAGATATCTCCATAATGGAGAGTTACCTCCCCTCATAAAGAATAAGCCCTCATCCCCTCTCACGAAATCGTATATACATGAATGCGCATAAAAGTTAAGTGGTGTGTAAGTTAAATGCCCCAATATATATAGCTGTCCCTAGTAGTATAGTTCGTAGGATTTTTTTAAGAATAAAATCATTATGTGCTCTAACTGACACGAATGTTACTTAACTTAACTTAATGTTAACTAGTATAGGATGTTTTAATAAATTATAATAAAATACATGTTAAAATTAATACAATATGGTATTTTTTAAGTTTTTAAAAGTTAAATTAATGAAATTTTACGTAATTTACGTTCGCTTGTCATTGTGCAAGGCAATTCTAGAAATAAGACTACCCTATTTATGGATAACTTATAACTTAAAATAATATTTTATTAAAAAGCAGTGATTTGTATTAATTACATATAATACCTTTGGTTCGCGTTCCTCACGACTCGGAGAATCGAGTAATTTTGTTATCTTCAACCTTTTGTCATTGTCAAAGATTTCTTCATCCGTACCTGTAAAATTTTTATATACATATATATGTAGATAGATAGAAGATATGTAGGCAGATGTATATGTATATTTTTTAGGCAGATAGAAGATTTAGGATATTAGCTTACTGTTGGCCAATAGACAAATTATAATCAAATAAAATATTTGTTGACTATTGGCCTACAAATATATAGGTATAGTAGACGCTTGGCTAGCTAACCAGAGACAAGGAAGTAGACCGTTCCCACCACCTTACGCGTGCACCGCGTTAACAACAATAATGCCCATGTATGCAAATCAATTAAAGATGCGAATGATTTCAAAATAATAGCATTTATAATAAATAACAATTAAATAACAATTAAATTTATGCGAAAACTTTAGTTAAGTCAGTAAGATGTCGGAATGAAAGAGTTGACGGGAAATGTAAGCTATGCGAATTAAAATTCGTTAGTCGATTGGTTAGTTAACCTTCGGTTAGCTAACCAGCGTCTACTTTATTTAAAAAGCAATATACTTAAAACAAAAGTTGCATAAACAAAAAATAAAGTGTGAGATTTTTAATTCAAAAAGAAATAATATTACTTCATAATTTGTTGTCATTATATTAAATATACAAAATATTTTGTCGCCACATTCGAAGAAAGTGCCACTTCAGCAAGAATTTTCTTTTTTTCTTTGCTGATGTAATTTCTTATACGCTGTGGAAAAAACAATTGAAAATCTAACAATGCTTCTGAAGTGACACTAATTTTGACTGACTCGACAGTTTGTATTTGTTTTCTTGAGCATTATTCTAACACGATTTCGTTTTGTCATTCAGCAGTGGCGAATTAAAATATAAAAAAAAACATCGTTAAACATGCAAAAGAAATATTTTGTATATATTTTTATATGTTACGTTTAAAATGCTTAATCAAGATAACGTATAGATTAACTAAAGATTTCATATAAAGTAAAGTATGATTTATATCTTCAATACTTTGGCTAGTTAATGTATGCACTAACTATTTAATAAATAATAAACAAATAAAATATCTAATGTACTTATTATAAGTAGAGGAATATGAAGCAATAACACACTGTGCACACTATTATCTTACTCTGTTTTGTCACAACTTTTTATATGATCCATAGGTAAATAATGCTTATCCTCAGCTTGTAATAGGCTATATTGTGATCTATGAGAAATGCTTTTATATTTTATTAAGTTAAGTTGTTCCTTAGACAGTTGTTACTTAGATATTCTAAGTGTGCAATTTAGAATTCTGACGACTAATTTTAAATTCTTTTGGTACAATTTTAAATATTGTAAACTTTGAATAGTTTTTTTCAGTCGAACTTTGAATTAACCAATTATTTTTTATTTCTTCAATGAATTGATAGCGGTTTTTAGAATTCTTATGGCACGTATTCCGAAAAAAACAATATCTTTTATGCATAAGAGATAGACAAATTGTTAACATAAATATATCGATTGTTAATTGAAGATTACTATAAAATGGGGTAAAGGGAATCAAAATTTGTTTTTTGTTATTTGTTGTTGTTATTATTAAAATAAAGATATATAACTTTTTGTCTTACATTTTTGCTCATAATGTTTGTGACATAATAGTTTGTGATGCATATTTGTAAATATATTAATAATACTAGTCAACAATTACACAAGTAGACTGATTGCCTTCACCTCATCAGGCGGGGTGAAGGTGATCAGTTTGGACATTGATATTTTCAATTAGTATTGGGTATGTTGCATTAACAGTTTAATGATGTAGGCTATTACAAATATTCAATTATATAATTTTAGGTTATCATATTCTTTTATTGTATGTACAATGTGAATAAAAATAGACTTAAAAAAATTAAACATTAATATATACTAACGTAACTATCGCAGGACTTTCCTTCTAAAACTAACCATTGATCAGTAATAAGTATGTTCAATTTCTAAAATTGAACACTAAAAAATTAAAAATAGATTAAATACCATTTTATATGTACAAGTATAAAAATATTATAAATATATGAAGACTTTCATTGTTCATATATGTATACAACATGATCGTTAATAATATTTGATGGACGTATAAAGCCAAAAATATTCAAAACGTGTTTATTTAAAGAAATATGTACTTCAAAAATTTAAACAAACTGATGATTGTAGTAATAACATGCACACAAGTTGTGCATTTGTGAAAAAGATAATTCAACGTTACATTAAAAGCGTCAAAATTTTAATAACAGTCTTGACATAAATACGCCGTGTTGTTGAAGTGGAAAACTATGTAAAGTGAAAGAGGCACTATAAAGTATGTAGAAAATATGAAACTGAAATAAATATTGTTCCATTCTTCAGTATAGTAATTTCCTTAGTATGACATTAAATATTAATTATTAAATGCCATTGAATCGGCAGTAAATTACCAAAGTTGAGATTATAAGTATATACCTTATATATCTTATGAGATTATAACTTACATCTAGTCAGTTGCTGGTTTCGACCCAGTAAACAAGAACCAAAATAGCAAGAAACACAATTGTTATATTTTCTATTGTTTACACAGAAATATTAATATTTTTCAATATAAAAAATTGCTTTAATAAATATATTCAAGAATAAATATCTGTTTAATAATTTTTAAGAATATATATATATATATATATAAATACATTGTATGCATTAACAAAACAGTTTATTTTTAATAACTGTTTGTGCAATTTTTAGTTCGTATGAAATGACATTTATTTATTAACTTACATCCCAAAGCTAGGATTCGGGCATCATAATAATAGCCATCATCCCACTTAACCTTATAATATTTGGTTTTTATGAAGTCGTCTTTTGTTTTGGGATAGAAATCCTGAACCCAAGAAATGTCCACCATTTGGTCAATATTATCGTCGTAATAACGGACGTATGCCTTTTGTAACGGAACACCTGGTAACAACAATTTTAGTTTTAATGTATCATTAAATACTTACATTAATATAATTATATATACAAACATGTAAAATATGACCCAATTATATGACTGTCAAAAAATTATTTTATTAAATAATGACGATTCAAAAGTGACTTTTGATAAATTATGATAATCACAAATTTTTTGAGATTCGATTAAGCAAATATTGATTAATGAACATGAAAAATAGCAAAGGCAATTATTGGGCAATTAGTCGGATCAGGATGTTTTTTAGGGTGGTATGAACATAATAATAAATGCAAAAATTAACATGCAGAGGTTAACTTACCCAATTTATCTGCGGAATCATCTGAATCAATCTTTTCGATTTTTATCCCTTTTCTTTTGGACATCTTTTTCAATCTTCTTTGTGCGACGCCCAGACGTTTGTGTTGCCACACTGAACTTCAATCAACAGCATAAGAGTTTATAAAAGTTTTATTTTAAAACACGTTGACTAGAAAGCGGCGTAGGTTAAAATGGCGGATACAGAACGAAATGGCGGGTACAAGTTGACGAACTGTGTAGAACGAAGAACTGCTTTCTTGTTGATTCGTGAACGTTCGCGAAGCCTACTTACCGACACTAACCAATCGCTCTTTCTTTCTCTCTCTCTCGCTGTTTTATCTATGTCTTTGTAAATAATACTCAAGTGCTTTATACGCAAAAGTAAACAGTTAGATTGTAATTAGCTAAAAAAATAATTGTTTAAACCTATCAATTTTGGAAAATATGTTTTACGACTTCATGTTTTAAAGATTTATGTTTTCAAAATTTTATGTTAAGATATTTGGCTTCCAGTTGAACTTTAAGAACACATAAGTTTCAAATTATGGCAGCTAAGATTTTTAAACAACGGAGTAAGGCGTGACTGGCTTGACGAACTACGATATTTTTATACAACAAAGAAGTCGAAACAAAATAACAGGCGGTTAAATAATACCGTCCACAGGTACTCTGCTGAAAATGCAGCATAACAATGGCTGACTGTCTGTGTCTGTAGAAAAGGAACCTGCCGTTCATTGGTGCAAGAGGTAAGTTAAGTTATCTCAGTTAACTAGTGACAAATAAAATATTGCTAACAAAATCCGTAAGTATTATTATTTAAATGTCAAACTCCAAGCACAACCAAAACATTTATTTAGTGAAATCTTATTGGGGCTACCTATTTTATTTCGCTAATATTTTTTTGCAGGTGACAATGAATCCTCAAAGACTTTATAAAGCATATTTTCACGCCGAAAATATAAACAATCCAATACCGGATCGGACCGAAAGGAGATATCGGAATAATCCCCAGGGATATCAAAGAAATGTAAATATAATTGACAATTTGAAAATATGAAGTCGAATGTGTAAAATATATTTTATACAATTATTTATTGTCTTCATATGTATTAACAGTTTGCAATTTATATGTTTCGAATACCCTAGTACAAGGAAAGAGACTTTCAGGCTTCAAAAACTCTGCCTGAAATACTATAAGGGATTACCTGAAAATTCGCGACCAGTGTATAAAATTTCATATAAATTCATAACCAGTATACAAAATTTTATAGAAAAATATTTTATTTCTATAAATATTCACAGTAATTCAAATTAAAATATATTCGATTTTTTATTGTTTCAAAATATTAATAATCTGGTACAAATTTCTATGCAATTTTGGACACTGGTCTCAAAATTTCTGTTGCATTTGTTGCAGTATTTCAAACTCAGTTTTTTCAGCCTGAAAGGTCTACGATTGATGAACCAGAGTAGTGATTAATAAGTTTTTTTTTAAGTTTACAAGGTAAATTTCTTTATCTTTTTCCATGTCCAGCATATATGTTACAGTTTGTACTTTTTTCACATTTTAATAAAATAAGTTGAATAGGTTTTGTAGAGCTATTGAAATTTATTTAAATTAAAATTGATGTACTATTATTATAAATTCTGTTTGCATTCGTAAGATGTGCGAGAAATGATATATTTACGCTTGTGTTCAATATAACCTATCCTCTCCCTCACGTGTAGAACTTTTGGAAATAATTGGTGCTGACAAAGAAAGTGTATTAGAACACGAATTTTAACGTATAGATTTGTACCTTTGTCCTAATATTACTTATTGATACAAAAGGAAAAATGTAGATAGTTTAAAAAAATTTTTCTTCTTAATTTTGAAAATAAAATGAACAAGTGAAAAAAGTCAAATTTCAATCTTGAAAAGTAGCATTAATATTCAAAATCACTATTGAAAATTGAATACCGTGGAACCTCTTTCTTTGCACTCATAAAAATAACTGTCTTGGATGAATTTTGCTAGAAACAAAACATTAACCTCTTCAAACCAAGATGTTTTTTCTTGTAATGATGCCTAACCTTCTTGGCTCAAGACGTTTTAGTTTTGACTAAATAATAAGACAGTTTCCATCTTGACATAAGAGGTTATATTTTGGCTCGAAACGATCGTATTGTGAGTGTGCAATCTTTCCTTCTTCGATGCAAAATTTACATGCCAAAGTAACAACCTGAAAATGTTAGAGCACTAAAAATGTTGCTTTTATTTTATAAATAAAAAAATATATCAAGAAGAAGTAATCAACAAAAAACTTAATAATTTGAATCTTTTATGTATGTAATAAGATTTCATTAACAGTTAAGAACATTTAATTGGAAATTAATATATTGCAGTTACAAGATTTTTTATTTGTATTTTATTAACATATTTGAAATAATATACTGATTTGTATAACTTTGTTTAGAGGAACGTTGCAGAAGATGAACAAGTATTTGACAGACAGATTGAAAATGAAGACGTGGAAATGGATGTGGATGATCTTGAAGAAGAAATTCATCAAATCCCTGACAATGATGAATATGTAAATGACGAAAGAATTTTTGATGAGGTCGAAGAATACGATGGAAACGTTGAAAATGTGGTGGAAAAAAATCGAGCAAACCAACTGGAAGAGGTACATTTTTTGTTCCGTGTGCACCATGTGTTCAGTAGGTTTTTTACGTACTCTGGTGCCAAAAACTACTTTTCGGCCACCTTACTCAACAGACTATTTTTACTCACAATGTCTCGGAGCCCAACGGGACTTTGGGTTTCTGCAAAGGCTGTGACTCGTATTCACTAATTATCGACTGTAACCTACGTTACATAATTTTATTTTAATTCGTGTTTTAAGTTATTAAATTTTTTAATTTGAAACTATTAAAATATTTGAATTTAAAAGATTTAATGCGATAAAAAGAACAATTAAAGACACTAAGGCGTCATTAATTTTGATATAATTGTAATTAAAAATATAGTAGCATGAAAAGGTTGGTTGTTTGTCTTTGCCTTAAATGTATTACAGCGTATAGTTTGTACAGAGTGAACGTGTCGGAATCGCGGTAAATTAGAGGCGCTAGGCTGATGTACCTTGGCTCGTCGGGGCGCTTCCGCGCCCCTTGATCAAAAAGAAAACCAGTGTTAGCAAGCAACTTACTTAAAAATGCCTGACTTTTTATGTATCCTTCGATTTTAATTTACATTAACAAAATTGAAACATTTAAAATGAACTTTTTTTCAATTTAAAAAATTGCTTTTTTAAGGTAGTTTTCTTATATTAACAACATAACGTTATAAGTGGATAAATTAGCATACAGAGACCGTTCCCTATATGCCTTCCATGTATTTTTGTTGGTTTTTATCATTAAATACCCAGGCTTCTACGAACACAAATTGTTTTAAATTTTGATAAATTAATTTACAACCTTTGAAAAATAGTACTCGATTATTTATAAAATTGTCACTGTTGTGACTTAATAAGGATACTCCCTATAATTAATTATAGTACGAGTCATTCTATATTAAATGAACAATTTAAAAATTCAATTCGCTTTAAAAATGGCAAAAAAAATTGAATCTTGTTTTAATTAGTTGAAATAATTGGTTATTGTGAAAACGACATAAGTCACAGAAATTGAGTTTTCTAAAGAAAATTGTTTTTTTGATTTGGTAAATTTTTGGAATTAGGGTTTTACCTAGAAAACGGTGTAATAAACATTACACTTTTTAAATAAATGGGTGCCTTCAATGATATAAGAACATAAAGTTAATTTACTTGCAAGGAATTTATGTGATTTTTTTCATAATTTTTCACCGCATAATTTCTGAGATAGTTTCACCGTATAGGTATAGCTTGGATTAAAATCCACGTTTCAGTCATCTAAATGTCTGTGGCTTCCCGGAAAAACGAGGTAACTGCAGTTTTTGAAAAATTTGAGTTAGACTCATTTTTGGCCTTCTAAACACAAGTACTTTCATTATCTATAATGACAATCAATAGAATTTCATGTATTCGTAATTAGTACTAGTGTGAAGATGACTATTTTTTATGAAAAATCAGGAAAACGAGGTAATTGAAACAAAGACCAGGAAAAACGAGGTAACTGCTATGCCACTGCAATGCTAAACGACAAAAATTTAGTTCTGTTAAAATCTGAATTCAAAATGGCTAATCATATTTATATTCTATATATTAATTTATAACGCAAGTATCAAGAGCCTAATTACTTTGTATTTCAAAATCACATTTTGGAATTTTAAAACGCTTTTTTCTCAAAAACATCAAAATTGCAGTTACCTTGTTTTTCCGGGAAGCCACAGATATATAGGTTAAAAAAGGTCAGCTATAGAAGAGACAAGGAGGTTATAACCACCCAGCAGCCGATATTCAATTAAGATTTGCATTTTTAAATTGTGAATTGGACACAAATACAATTTAGATATTAATTTACAAATTCTATCAAATTAGATTTAATGGCGACCAATGAGAAATTAGTTTTGAGCACAAAATAAAAAGGAATTAATTGGATTGAATTGTGAGTCGAAACTTAAATTGTGTCAAATTGGAAAATTTCAATTTAATACAATAAAATGCAATTTGTCGCCATCTTGTTTACAATTCAATTCAATTAATTACAATTTCCTTCTTTTTGAAAGCTTACACCTTATTGGTCGCCATTTAATCCGATTTGCTACAATTTGGAGAAATAAATCCCTAAATTGTGTCCAATTCACAATTCAAAAATGAAATCCTAATTGAATCTCGGCTGCTGGGCACCTTGAGAAGAGGGAAGATAAACAAGCGTCGACAATATGGCGGACCTTTTTTAAACTGTGCATTCAATGGCCAAAAACGTGAAGTTGAATCCAATTATCTGACAAACCATTCGGTGAAAAATTCTGAAAAAATCACATGAATTCCTTGCGAATATATTAACCTTAAATTCTATATTTCATCAAAAGCACTCATTTTTTTTAAATCGATCGAACTTTCTGAAGGGGACACTCCTCATATAATGATAGTTTTTGATGAAATAATGAAATACATTTTTTTGCATATAAAAGTAACGTTTGAACTGTCCTTTTTCAAGGAAAATACATGAAATGATGGAGAAGTCCTGAAATTTGCATATTTTTCTAAAAAAAAAACAGTTAACATTGAAATAAGGTAAACTTGCCGAAAACGCACCTCACAACGAAATAACATGTCAGTATATGAAACTTATGTGTTTTTGCATGGAGAACAAAGAAAAAATAGTCCTGAGTATCGCTTCCGCATTGTTTTCAGTGAAATTTAAAAAAACATGTGTATTATCACCATTTTCAGTATAATCACTATTACCACTATTATTAATATTTTGAATCTGTATTGAAGAACATTGTTTACTTGTTTTCTTATTCATTTGTTTCAATTAAAAATTAAATGAACGAAACATTAAATAAATTCATTATTTTATTTATTAACATTTCAATATTTTCAAAACAATTATATGCTAGTATTGATGCATTTTAAATCACTTTAATCATTTTAAATCATTTTAAATCATTTTAAATAATAGTGGTAATATTACTAATACTGATAATAGTGATAATAAACATGTTTTTTTTACATTTCGCGGAAAACAATGCGGAAGCGATACTCAGGACTATTTTTTCCTTGTTTTTCATGCAAAAACACAAAAGTTTCATATATTTTTACACCGATTGACGGTGAGGTGCGTTTTCGGCAAGTTTACCCATATTGTTAGTAAATACAGTAGAACTTCTATTTTATTAACTTCGATTTTATCCAAATTTTCTTCTGCTTCAATCGCTGATTGGTCAAAAAAGCATAACTTTCCTTCATCAGCCAATCAAATGTAGCCTTCAGCTATTTCTATTTTATCCACAGTCCTCTGTATTCGTGGATAAAATAGAGACTCTAATGTAAACAAATTATGAGCATTTAACGAAATTTTTATAATATTATATTTTATAGGTATTATAAAACTTTGTACAATGTTTAATAGTATTAATATAAAAAACCAGGTTAACACTCTCCCTTGCCAAAATAGCTGAGCGTCGTAAGTGAGGCGACCGTAACAGTTGTGTGCGTCAACCAATCACTGTGCCGCGTCATTTGCTCTCTCTGTCATTTAGAGTGAAATCTGCCAATGGTGTGAGTTTTCGGCACACATACTACATACACGCGCCTCTGTACGTGAGACGTCGCCAGACGTCGCGTCAAGCGTATGGCAAGGGAGAGTGTTAATTCAGCAGTAAATGAACATTTTAGCCATTTTGATAGAGAGTTCCCTTGAATAATGGGAACATGCATTATATTTTTTAAATAACTTGTGATTTTCGTTAAAAAATTTGCGTATAATTCATGATGACTGAATGAGGCACCGGCAAAGTTACAACACTGCAAAAACGAGTGTTTTTATTTACTTTAAAACACACTTGTCCCGGATTTCAAAACATTTTTAAGTGTTTCACAATTTTGAAATTAGGTCTCCCTTGAATATCATTGTAGTATTCGAATAATAATAAACTTATATACTATATTAATACATGTCTATAAAATATGTACAAGTATGTGTTTGATACCATACTTTTTTTAAACTTACAAATATTGCTATTGTAATAATTCATACATAATACCATTCTGTTAAAGTATTTTAAATAACACATGATTGAACAACATGCAGTATGTTTGTTTGTGAATGTTTGTTTGCATATATGTTTGTTTAATAAATTTCATATTCTTGGGGGCCTTTGCCTTCTGAATTTCCCACTATGGGTAACTCCCCCCCTCTTCCCCGCCTCTCCTGTCGCTCCGGTTGTTCGCTGACGCTCTGTTCTTTTGCTCCAACCAAAAAACTAACTAGAAACTTTCATGTATATTTTCTATTGAAAAACAAAACAATGGTTTTTAAACTATTTTATTTCTTGTAATGAATAGTACATTACTTAACAAGTGAGGGAAAGTGATTGACAACGAGTGTGAGTTGACAGCACGAGCCGAAGGCGAGTTTTGTCAACTCACACTGGTTATCAATCAGTTTTCCTCACTCGTTGAGTACAATATTTTATCTTACAGTGGGAAAAGAATTAATTTGTTCGAACTGGTAACCTCAAAACCAGTTAGAGAAAGCAATCCTTTTCCCACTAGTAGATAAACTTTATTAACTAATGTTAACTTTTATTATGTATTTGCCTACGAAAAACAACTAATGCCTACGAGGGGTCACCTTTTGTCAAATTTTTCCTGTTTCTTCCTGGTTTCCGTTTCAACGATGTCGTTCAACACGCGGTACTCGTCATTTTTCCAACAAATCCTCTCCTTGCGATGCTTCGTCATTGATCAGAACGGAGTTCCATTTTTCGGCTCAAATTTAATAGCTCGCTCCGTTCTTAACGACAACGTAGTGTTTCGCTGCAAGCATCGAATTTGAATACGATCATGGGAACGTAGACTACGCTGGTCGTTTTGGAATGGCTCGCAATTGCTACTCTTCACCACTGAGATGATGTTTTTTCATTGCATTCTGATCTAGTCTTCGCATGACTTGTGTTTTCTTTTGCCCGTGATAATCGGTAATACGGTAATGTTTAAATGCTGGTGTTCTATTCAAATTCCATTGAGTTTATAGGGACACAACAGTATTCCGTATTTCCGTTGTTTGCTGAAATTTTGAAACACAATTCCTGCAGTTTGTTGACTTCTACAATTCTCAGATTTGCGGTTTCCTTTATTAAATATATATTCGGTATTTCTACAGTTTGAGGAACGTTTGATTTAAAAATGTGTTCATGGTCGTAGCATTTTATAACTGCAACATTGATTGTATTACAATCACATAATGTTGTGCACTGGCATCGCATGATTTTAATAAATTGTACAATTCGTCCAAATTTCGTTGTATCGTTGTCATCATATTTTACGTAAGAGTTATTTGTACGTTTAGTTCGCGTATATTTTATTGAATTATACAACTTTTTTCCCTGCAATAATCTGTTGAACGTAACGTACCGAACATTGTCCATTATTCTAAACAGTGAACGTACTTCATTACACAGTTCGTCATCCATTTTGTACGTTCCAACAATGTACGTTGATTCATTAATTTTATGTCTTTTTAGTCTGCCAACTTTATAATCGAATTCATTGTACAAACTGGATGCCATACTCTCAGATTCCAAGTGTTCACGTTTTATATGCCCGAGTGTTTGTAATAACGAGATTGTGGATGAGATTTGAAGTTGAGGACTGTTACTGCCGTGAACAAGGTTTTTCAAATGACCGTTTAGGTCCTCGTAAGGGAAGCATGACGTTATCCACAAGGGTCCGAAATTTCTTACGTTATCAGCTAAATGCAGGAGGAGATGAATGTTGCTTGTCATGTATCTTTGGCCATACAGTCTCTCAAAACCAGAAAGAAACTTATGTAATGCAGAATCTGCAAGTTGTATTTCATTTTCAGTTACAAATTGTTTATACAGCAAGGAAAGTCCCAACACTAAGTACTTGTAGTTTTCAAGATATTCTGGGCCCATCAAATCGCACAATATGGGCAAAGAAAAGTAGAAGAACCAGTTTTTATATTCATGCGCTTTCCAATAGCTTACATGACTTTCAATCATTCTGGGATACCTCTGTACAAATGATGGCGGAATTAATGACGATATACGTTTATCTATTAACTGAAGATAGTCCCGTAATGAAAAATTTTGTTTTGAATGTTGGCTATCAAACCAAAGTGTCATAAGCAATTTAACAACACCTTCGAAGACGCAATGCACGGAGTCTACTGCAGTACACGTAATATATTTAGGCGTAATCTTAGATACAATAGTATGACCTTTAACACCACATTTTGCCTTCCTAGATGCTGTTGCTTCTTCTGCATATTGTAGGCATTCATCATCTGTTCTCATTTTAAAGTTCTCATATGGATAAACTCGCACCCTACTTTCTTTTAAATATAGTCCTTCCTGTTCACATTTTTGGCAACCATGTTTGCCGTTATACTGTTTCATGTTTAAGAATAACGCTTTCGCTGGTTGGTCAGCTAATCCACAATTTACTAGACCTCTTACTGTAATGGCGTTTCCATTGCTTAACTTCATCCCTACTCCTCGTGCCAAATCTAACACACCATCGTATAAAGGACGTAAAAAGAGCCCCGGTGATGGTTTATGATCCCCGAACCATATTCCAACCAGCAGAATATTTTCCATCTTGAATCTTTCTCGAAATGGCAACTCATTAATTGTAAGACATAGGGGCCAAATGTTGAATGCTGATTTAAATATTTTAACTCCATCAGTATACCATGTGAATGAAAGGTTGTTTCTTGATCCTAATAAATTCAGGGTGTTAGATTCTTTGTACGCAGCACCGTCATAAATATCTTCGTAGCGTCCTGCAATGTTGTCTCTTTCAAATCGATGATATAATGCATTATAAAACTCTGGACGTTTAAATAAATTTTCTAGTTGCTCTTTCAGCGGTATTTCAATAAAATATGATGTTTGCTTTTTTTCATGATTCTCTGGGCAAACATCGTTTTTATTTTCTAATTTCTTATGACAGATTACGCAGTAATAATGTCGTTTCTCTGATACCATACTTTTTTGGAATCTTTTTTGCAATTTATATACTGAACTTATACAGAAGTTTGGTTGCGGACAAATAAACTTCAATAATTTCAAAATGTCTGCCAATAATGCTTTTGTGATTTTGTGCCGTATGGCTAACTGCGTTATCAATAAGATACATTGAATAACGGTAACAGTAGCTCCAGGAAATAAAGGTTCATTATCATCGTTCCGAATTTGATTCAAGTCCTCTTCCTCATCAGATGATTCACCTACAATATTACATAATTATCTGTATACTTGAAAAGAAAAAAAAATTCACAATAAACTTAACCGTTTAATGCTGGAAATCTCTCCTTTAATATTCGACAGAATTAACACATACAATCACATTTTGCTTACTGGCGTCATCTGATTGGCTACGCTCATATTCATGTAGATTCATGTTTCTCTAGCATTAAACGGTTGAAATATTGAAACAAGCACGGAAACAAAAATCGTCGTTTAATCCCGCGGTAACTATTTACGAAACCCACTACTTTTTTTCATGAGTGTAGAGGGGGAATTTAACAATTTACACCTCTAAAAAAAGGCGTAACACTTTTCACTTTCAAATTAAAAATTAAAAATTCTTGTATTTTTGTTCAGCTAAGTGACATTTTTTTTGGATTTGATCATATAAACTTCATTCATATGTTTAAATAGATTCCCTGGTAAAAATATTTTTGTGAAAATCTCATAAAAATCTCTGAAAATCTCTGAAAAATCCCAATTATGAGACCTTTTCAGAGATTTTAGAGCATGATTGAGTCATTAAATTGATCTCCGAAAATGTCAGATCAAAAAATGGTGTGAAAAGGTAAGTAAAAATATTTCTCAAAAAAACTAAGAAAAAACCTCTGACAATTTCTGAAAAGCTATGAAAATGTGAAAAGTCAGATAAGTCTTGAAGTTTTCTAATTTTTTGTTTGACGTTTCAGACTTGTTATCCATAAAAAAAAATGTTTCCTCCAGACTTTAACCCGCGACCATGTAGGCACAAGTCTCGCACTTTGTCCACTGGGCCAAATTCACTTGTTAGAGACAAGAAAAATGTTAGCCTTCTTATAAAGTAAAGGTATTTTACAATGCTGCTTATTAGAGTTTGGATTACTGTGGGTGCGTTTTTCATTGCCGCAAGATTTGCAATATTGCAATTGCGGTTCTCAACCTGACGGATTTAGCGAGAAATAATGCGTTCCTAAAATCTATTTTGCTGTGCGAAAATACTTCTTACCTTGTCGAACCCTTGGGTTTACGTTACGTTCTCTTTGTCTGTACCGTGAGGCGAAGTTGGTTAAACGATGCCAGTTACTTCTAACCTTCAAATAACTTGTGACAAATACAAACGTTTAAAATTTCACGCACATTTTGTTTTTAATTTTTGAAACTTGTTTGCAACATTTTTTCCTTTCAACAATGTCAAAATAAATCAATTGTCTCAAAATAATTTTATTTCATTTAATAGGTTACATTCAAGTTTCAGGCATAAAATTTGTCATAATTCATTTAATTTATAATCGTATGTTAATACTTGAAACTGTTATAATTTGTTTATTAACATAATACAAACAATTTAAATTTTTTCTGCAGGAAGTACAGAATATTTTGACCATATACAATTATTTTTGTACATTTAAACATTTCATATCTCATCGCATTAATCGGCAGTGAAAAAACCGAAAATTACTAATATTTCATAATCCAAGTTTCGATCAAACGAAGTTTTATTTCAGGATAAAATTTGAGTTATTTCAACAAATAAAAATATTCTATTGGATTTGAATAAGAGGTACGTATACCAAGTTGAAATCGGAAATAATTATTGATTGTTTGTAAGTTTCAAACAATTATTTCATTC
>JABFPI010000013.1:20000-22887 GCA_022817465.1 Embidobia sp. ZL-2020 | reverse complement strand
GGCCTCTAATCATTCGCTTTACCAGATGAGACTCGCTACAAGTAACGAGTGCCAGCTATCCTGAGGGAAACTTCGGAGGGAACCAGCTACTAGATGGTTCGATTAGTCTTTCGCCCCTATACCCAGTTCCGACGATCGATTTGCACGTCAGAATCGCTACGGACCTCCATCAGGGTTTCCCCTGACTTCGTCCTGACCAGGCATAGTTCACCATCTTTCGGGTCCCAACGTGTACGCTCTGGGTGCGCCTCAAGTCGCGATGACTTTAAGAGACGCCCCGGGAGTGCGGAGCGACATCAAGACGTCGCCCATCCTCCCTCAATCGACGCAAGGTCGATCTTCTCTTTCAATGCGCCTTTAGGTTTTAATGTCCCAATGACTCGCGCACATGTTAGACTCCTTGGTCCGTGTTTCAAGACGGGTCCTGAAAGTACCCAAAGCAATAGCGTCGCTGACCGGTATCGTTTCAAGTTCAAATTCAGCCGGTTCGAGAACATCGTCAACCAACAGCTAACCACCCCCGGGAACGGCACTGGGTCCGTGCTCCAGGTAAATGGTCGGTCTTGCAACGAGTCTGAACGCATTCAAAATAGTGCGGCTCGATACCTTGCGAGTACCGCCGAGCAGCCGGTCGGGAGTCCAAGCGTCTGTTGCCGTACGCGAACGAACGAAACAGTCGACGATCTTGGCCCTTAAACCGACACCCAGCGGGTCGCGACGTTCTACTAGAGGAGAAGTGCACGCCGACGAAGTCGAACATACCACAGCGAGTGCGTGAATCTGAGAATAAATTCCGTCATCATCGCTGACCCGCATGGAAGCCAACCCCGCTGACGATGAGTCTCCTCATTCGATATTTCGGGTTTCTCAGGTTTACCCCTAAACGGTTTCACGTACTCTTGAACTCTCTCTTCAAAGTTCTTTTCAACTTTCCCTCACGGTACTTGTTCGCTATCGGTCTCGTGGTCATATTTAGCCTTAGATGGAGTTTACCACCCACTTAGAGCTGCACTCTCAAGCAACCCGACTCTAAGGAGAGGTTCCCCCGAAACTCGCAACGGTCGCTACGGGCCTGGCACCCTCTATGGATATGTAGCCCCATTCAAGAAGGACTTGGACGCGTTGCAAAGTCACGGGAAATGAACCCTCCCGAACACTACATTTCCCGGCGGCGTAACCGCGGGATTCAGTGCTGGGCTGATTCCTGTTCGCTCGCCGCTACTAAGGAAATCCTGGTTAGTTTCTTTTCCTCCGCTTATTAATATGCTTAAATTCAGCGGGTAATCTCGCCTACTCTGAGGTCGTGAATCAAAATGTAATTTTTGAGAAGCATGGACCAAACACCACAATTAATGTGATCCGTGTCCGATACTTCGGCGAAAAGCGCATCATTTGTCATAAAAACAAACGCACAAACAAGTTCCAAGTGCAATAGAGTTACAACCGCTGTGCACGCAACCGTCGGTCTTAGATGGCACATATAACCGTCTTATCATGACACAACGTGCCGCACAGTCACTCGAACCCCCAAACACACGTACAGGAGAGCCAAGAGAGTTGAGAAACAAGTTCGAAAAAAATTTTTTTCTCAATCATCTCGCTGAGCTAACACGTACGATGCTATTAAAGGGGATTGCATCTCTTTGCGATAATGCGTAACCACCTCTTTAATGAATAATACCTTCGCTGTTTGACCTGTTGCACACGTTCGAAAATAGTTACAAGCCGGAAGGTAAAATTGCAGAGGTACAAGTTATGACGCGCGTAACGCACGTTTCTAAATAATTTCAGACGACAATGCATGTCGCGCGCGTTTACACGCGCGCGATGCAACGAACGTCCAACGGCTTCGCTTGCTTGGGCTAGTAAAAAAACACAAGTAAGCAGTTTGTTTTATTGAAACGACCCTCAGCCAGGCGTGGTCCAGGAATTGTTATCCGTGGACCGCAATGTGCGTTCGAAATGTCGATGTTCATATGTCCTGCAGTTCACAAGTTGTCGCGCAATTAGCTGCGTTCTTCATCGATCCACGAGCCAAGTGATCCACCGTTCAGGGTAATAATTTTATTTATGATAAATTTTGAATTCATATAAACGACTATTCTCTTGCTCATTTGGCGCGTCCTTCGAGAAGGAATGCCAGACAAGACTAGAGGAATGATTTTTGATGCTTCGTACGTACACAATAACACGTTCTAAAACGACGAAAGCATCGACCGCGTCCCTTCTTCTTCGTTGAAAAAGAGACACGGCATTTTATTTTTACTTTGAGCGTCGTGCGTTGGAGGCAGGCGAGAACATCATTGAAAAACCACACTCGCAAAAACAGTGGTTGAGGCCTTTTTCGAAAAAGAAGGCGCACAAACACACGTGTAACTTGCGAATGATATTAATAATCCAGGTTGCCATGCACTCTTAGTCCAACCGAAAAGACGATACAAGTGTATATTAGCCGTGCGCGCTGTTGTCAAGTTCAAGGAGCAAGTTCGATAACTAACGCACAACTAACAACAAGTAACGATCGCCTGCCGATCCGCTCAAAAAAGTAACACGTTCAAATCGAAGCACTGTAGCACAATGCCTCGGCGTGGTATAATACGTAAATATACCACGCGTGTACAATCAACAGTCTCCGCTACAAGATAGTAGGCACAGACCTCCGTACGTTAATGATCCTTCCGCAGGTTCACCTACGGAAACCTTGTTACGACTTTTACTTCCTCTAAATGATCAAGTTTGGTCATCTTTCCGGCAACGCCGAAATACCGAAGTATAAAGGCGCTTTCAGTCCGAAGACCTCACTAAATCATTCAATCGGTAGTAGCGACGGGCGGTGTGTACAAAGGGCAGGGACGTAATCAACGCGAGCTTATGACTCGCGCTTACT
>JABFPI010000013.1:0-17500 GCA_022817465.1 Embidobia sp. ZL-2020 | reverse complement strand
GAAAAAAAGGATAAGGTGAAAAGTATAGATGACGTAAAAGTAAAAGAATTGCAATGTTGGGAAAAATTTTAAAACGATTGAACGTGTACGTTACAAGGAATTAAACAATAAACATGTATTGCGGTGTACTGTTAATAATGAGGAGAAAAAATGTTGTTTTTCGCGTTATGAACTGCGTTAAAATCTTGAATTGTTTGTAATAATCTTTTCCTGTTTTGTAAGAAATGAAATAACAAGAAATCGGAAACATTGTCAAAGTAATGACAATAATTGAACCATGTTATGTGGCAAACAAGTTTAATTGTACGATTGTAAGGAATGATAATGTGGAAAAAGTTTGTTACATATATAAAAAAAATGTTTAAAAGTGAATAAACGTTTTGAAAGAAAATTTTTTTATTTCGAACAACTTATCAGCCGAAAACACTGCAATTAATTGGCGTATGAGGGGAAAAACGGATGTGTATTAATTGTTATGTATTAATACGATAAGACAAGATTTCTTTTGTAATGTATATGAAGTTGAGTAGTAGCGTGAAAAGGAGTAAAAATTTTGTTGTGTATTACATAAATGTGGATAATTGAACTGTCGTCGGATAAAAAGGGGAGAAGAAAGTACTTTCTAGTAACTTTGTAACAGTTTCCCATGATGTTTGTATAAAGTTTAATGGAAAGTAAGTTGTAACATTGAGTAGAATATAACGGACGTACAAAAATATATAACGTTAAATCGTTAATGTAATTTTTTAAATTTGGAGGTAAGTTAATGTTGTGAGTAAAAAAGAAAAATTGTTAAGAACAGTATTTTCGCCAGAAGTAACATTTTTTGTGATAAAGAAATGTAAAAAGTAATGAAATAAAAAAAGAAATTGGGTAAATGTACTTTGTCTTCATTTCGATAAATGTTGTAAATGTTATTAAAAAAGAATTTGATTAATGGTTATCGTCAAAAAATTTGATGTATTATAAAGTTGATTAAATAGCAATTGACGGACAAACGAAGCAAAGAAATGCAAATGAAATTATTAGTGTTGAAGTAAAGTATATATGTTACATATTTAATTGTATATTACAATTATAATTGCATATAAAATTATGCGGTGTAAAAATTATTGATATGCAGTAATAAAAAAAATGTAGTTTATTTTTTATACCGGTAAAAGAAGAAAAAAATTGTAATTGTAATTGCAAGAATCATTTGCCTAAGTTTAAATTGAATGCAAGAAAAGGAAGAAGACACAGAATAAGAGAAATAAGATATTGAAATTAATTAAAATTGTAAGTGACATTATGGTACGAATGAAATGTAGCGAATGAAGTTGTTGGAACTTTATATCTGAAACTTGTCAATGCAAAAAAAAGTACGGACAAGTAGTAAAGCACATAAAAGAAATTAAATAGGCATACGAAGAGAGAATGAGAAAGAGATTTATTTAATTTTTGTGTTGTGTTTGATTATTATTGGAAAATTTTTTCGTAATTGACTGCTGTTAGAAGAAAGGGAAAAACATGAAAACAAATAAGAAATATTGTTACGGTATGGTGTATAGTAATTATACAGTAAATAATGGCTGTAAATAATATAAGTAGAAGTAGAAATATAAAATTACTTTTTAAATTTTTGAAACAAATCAAAGAAATACTAACATGCATATCAAAATTGTAATAGTGTACAAATAGCATGACAGTTGAAGAAATGAAAGAAAAGCAACAGCACATAAGTTGTGTAATTGTTAAAAAATCAATGTCAGTATTTAAAAAAAAAAGTCGTGTATAAGTCTTTTAACAGTACATTACATTTTTGACTTTGTAATATTGTTTGACAGCATATTTAATAAACGAGGTTAAACAATGTAAAAGGTTTTGCGCTATAATTTAATGCATCCTAATGAGAGAAAGAAAGGTGTTACTGATTAACGAAATTAATAATAGTGCTGTCCAAAATAAGTAAAATGTGTGCTATTTAAGTAATGAGGAGTAAAATAAAATTATAAATTAAAAAAGGAAGATACGTAAAAAGTTAAAACTTTTTCTTTTCAATCGGTAAGCAGCAAAGTTTCTTACAGTACGATGTCAAATGTTCGATGCGCCGAATTTAAAATATAGAATGTAGAAACGCATTTGCAGCTCCACGCAAGACGATATCGTTGACGACGAAAGTATTCAAAAGTAGTAGGCAAAAGTAATAAGCGATAATTGATATTTAAATGACGGCAACAGTAATCAAAATGCACAGACCATTGAGATAAAGGGATGGAGAAGAAGGTATTGGAAGCGTAATTAAAAAATTTTGTATAAAAAATGTTAATTTATGTTCGATAAAGACTGAAAGAAACTTTTAAGAAATTGTTAAAAGTATTAATTGTGAAAAGTTGAAAGATGTATACGTAATTTTAAGAGTTGTGACGTATTGCTTACGTTTAACAGTATAAAATGTACTTTGTAAAATTTGTTTAAAGATGATAGAAAATATTTGGTATGTTTACTGTTTATTGTAAGGGAAAAAGAGGTTTGAAGAAACAATTGAAATCGGCACAATGTAACGCTAGAAGGACGGAGGGAGTACAATTGGAACCAAGCGACAAGAAATATGGTGTGATAAACATAAATTTGTATTAAAATGAAATTCCTTGTGTGAGTTTTAATTATTTGTGATTGTTCAATGATATGCAATAGTATTTTTAAAATTAATTGTAATACTTTATAATGTAAACAAATGTTTACGTAAAAGGACGGTTCGAGACAATTTTGCTTAATCAGCATATGTATATAAGGTTGAGTTGAATTGTGTGGTTTTATTTTTTGTTATTTGCTGCGAAATAAAAATTGAACAAAAGTTAAGCAATAAAAGTATTACAAACAATGAAAAAATTAATAACATATTTATTTTTTTTTTACCCTTTAAATAATTTTATTGAATGTACAAAAAACTTTATTTAACATTGAAATAACATAATGAAGTAAAAAAAGAAGAGAAAAAAGAAAGTTGAAAAATGATTTATATGTATTACTATTATTTAATTAAAATGATTACAATCTGTTATAACACAAAATTAGCTTTATAATACAGATACATGAGCATGGTGTCGATGTAGCACCTTAAATCCTTCTACGGGAGTTCCAAACGTTAGTCCTTGTACTGCTAATGAATAATTTAAAACGTAGGCAGTAAGCAAAGTTGAATGTGTTCATTTGTTTGAAACAAAACATTTTCTAACATGAAGTATTAACATGCTGTGTTAGTATAAGGAGTAAGATTGTTTCCGTTTTGAAAAAGTAAATTGTAATCTGTATGTAAGTTTGTAATTTGCAATTGAAAGGTTTATTCCTTTACATTTAGAAGAAATGAGAAGTGCATTTCTGAGAATTGTTTTATAATGAAATGTTTATTGGTTGTTTATCTGCACATGAATAAAAGTAAAATAGAAGAAACTATTAGACAAAACAATGTTTAATTTAATGAAGACTTGAAACAGTTGTATGAAAATGTGTTATAATTGTTAAAAGAAAGTATGTAATGTAATGTATCAGGAAATGCTGCTGAAGTGTAAAAATTTTAAAAAAGTAACAAAGTAATAAAAAGAAGAGTAAAAGTGTATGAAAGAAAGAAGGAAAAAATAAAAAGTGAATAATGTACGGTTGTAGAATAAATTAAATGGTAAAAGCAATTAAATGTTAAGTAATTAATGAAGATATAATATTGTTAAGTTATATGCATAAAGAAGTTGTTAAATGTTGAATTTTTTTTACTTCTTTAAGACTGTTTGACTGAGGTAGTCAGAATTGCTTTAACAGTTGTTGTAAAAATAAATTTGTAGGAAGGATAATTTAAATTGTAGGAATGTCTATTTACAAATGGTAATAATGCATAAAATTGATAACAATAATTTTGAAAATGAAGTAGATAAATAAATTTAAAGATAAAGAAGTTGTATAAAGTAATTTGAACAATTGTTGAAAGTAAAATGTTCCACAATTTTCAAACAATCTACCCTAGCAAACGTATTTTGTAGGTAGAATGTGAGAAGAAGTAGAACCATGTCAAACAAACGTAGGAAATACTCTTGTAATTTGTAATGGTTACATTGTTCAAGAAATTGTAATGAACTTGAAAGTAAAAAAATTAAGTTTAAAAATGTAATAAAAATTAATAATTAGAAAGTAAATAGGAAGGTTTAATTTGCCTGTGTAAAATTTTACCCACTATTTTCTTAAATGTTATACGCATTTGTGAGTACGTAATTATTTAAAAAGTGTGTAATTTCAATTTAAATTGGTTTCACTGTTGTAGTATAATTTTGGTGAAGAAATTTGCAGAAGGAAATTTTTTTTTCCACTAGTAAAGAATAAATATTTTTAGAAAGTAGAAAAATTTCATTTGTGAGTGTTAATAAGGTTGTTGAGACATTGTACGAAAAAATTATTGGGAAAAAAGAAGGAATGAAATTTGCTTTCATTAAAATAAGAAAATTATTCAAAGTTGCAAGTACAACGGATGAAGTTAAATTTGAATAGAGAAGAGGGAAAGGATAAAATTGTTGTGCAGAGGGAAAGAAGCAGTAAGTAGTAATGAAAGTACGGAAATGTAGTTAATATAATTGTTGTTGAGATTGTACGAGGAAGTAAATTTTTATTAAAAATTAATTGTAATATGATTGTATGAAAGGAAATATTTTAAATTGAGGGAATTGTGATTAGATGCAGTGCAATTAGTTAACAATAAATTTGGTTGTATTGTAATATTTTTAAAAATTATGTAACATTAATTTTCTTAAGGGTAACGAAGTACGGAATTGAAAAAGGAAAAAGAAAACAATTTACGATTACTATTTAATTTCTTATAATTTGTTTGTAAGTATTATCTGTTACAAATGTGTTTCAATAAAAGGTTACTTGAATCGACCTGCGTTTTACTAATCCTTCAGTTTTTAAACTATTTTCCTATTTTTCATCGTAACTCGAAAAAATAACAATTTACTAGCAGAAAAAAGAACAATTTAATTATAATACAATGTAACAGAAGGGCGAAAGAAGCCTTTGTCAACAACTTGTATGAATGATAAACTAATAAATTTTCTCTTCATTACAATGTTTCAAATAGTTTTTAAAATGTGTTATATAATGTGCGCGACTTTTCAAATTCGTTTTGCACTTTGAGGAATACTTTTGACGTATTCAATTTATATATTCGTTATATACATAAAAAATATTATTTGCAAGAATGTTTCCATTAAAATTTGCATGTTAATCGATTGCTGAGTTGTACAAACATTTAAGAATAGCAACCCAATAAACGAACCAACCAACCAACAACCAACGGAACAAATGTCAGAATTAAACAAAAGTATTGTCCGATTTTTATTGTAATGTAATAGTAATACTTATACGAAATGTTTCAATACATTAATTAACAAACGAAACAGTTGTACGATGCTTCATATTTCATTATAAAAGTTAACGTAAATAGCAAATATTGCACCGCTAAATGACGACTTGCTGTAATGATTTCTTGGACTTTACGACCCAATTAAATGTAGTTGCATTTATATAATGTTCATATAAAGAAAATGTTTATTTTAAAACCTATGTAATATTGTGCAAATTGATCATCATTTTAATTAGAAACAATTTAAAATGTTAAGAAAACAAATGCAAAATTACAACCTTATTAATTACAATAAAGTATAATAAATTCATATGCAAACAGGTGTAATTTCAACATTTACATTATTCAACAAGGTTGTTTTGTCAAACGTTATTCTTCTAAATTCATGTATTATGTAATGACACTAACAATTTCCAAATTCCTTTCCAATTACAAATACGTTATTTCAACGTTACTATTTGTTATAAAAGTTGTATAACAAATTAAACACATTTTTTCAAAACTATTTTCAAATTAAACAAAGTGTAACTCCAGTTTTGTCTACTTACACTTAAACTGATACATAAGGAGATTCATATGATTAATGTGAATTGGTATTTAATTACAATTAATAAATTTGTATTTGAATTTTATTTAAATTGGACAATGTCATTTTTTACGTTAATTAATATTGTCTAACTAATTTTTTTTGCATAATATCAGTACATATATTAAAGTATCAGTTGGCCACTCATAAGGATAACAGGTGCATCTTCGTATGCAGGCAATAAATTTGTACGATTGACATTGCTTTCATTACTGAACGTATAAAACATTAAGCTAAATTCGAACAATATAGTATAAGGTAAAAAATAAAAAAAGGAAAAATAATTAAATAAAATTGATATACTTGAAAGAAAGCATTTATAAAAATTTACAAATCTTGTAAGTTGTTTCACCCATGGTGAGTAAACAGTGTAATATCGCTTGTCAAAAAAATGTATAAACATCACTTTATGATGTTACAAGAAATTAAATGTTTCATTTAAATAATTATGCACGTACTATTTGAAAATACACTAATATTAAAATTTATACATAACGGGCAATAACAAACTTTATTTATTTTTTGGTCGACAAATTGTTATTGAAAATATTTGTTGTAACATTAATTTTATCACTGCTGCTGATTCTCTTAAGTAATTACCATTTTTCGAAGCGGTACACTTGACGGGAGACAGAAGTGAAACGAACAACTATACGAAGGAAAATTTGAAAATTAATTAAAGTTTTGTAATGTTTTTTTAATTTGTATGTTTGACAGTGGATTTACAATCTTTGTAAAGACATCAACGGTACAAATATTTTTCTTAAAAAGTGTGAAGTAAGTCAGTAAACGTGAAAAAGAAATTATTAAATCACTGTGAAAAGTCCCAATTGTAAAAGTTTTTCAGAGATTTATGTCAAAAAGTTTGAACTATGAAAATGTTATTTAAAAAGAAATGTAAAAACGTGACAAGGAGCTTCAATTTTTACGTTCCAATTGTTTTCCATACTTTTTTACACGGTTCCACTTTTTGGTTATTTTTTGTTTCTTACAATTGTCAGATTTTAATACATATTTTTATAAAATTTATTACTTTTTTTTTTTTTTTTCTTCTTGTTTTAACACGATTGTCAGAAATTTGCATACTTTTCTTTTCATTGTTAAAAACAATAATTTTGTCAAATGTCAATTATTCTTCCTTTAATATTTATTCATGTACATGAAATTACGCAATGTATAAGATATTACAAAAGAAATTATACAAATTAACTTTTAATTTTACCGGTACTCGAAGTGGAAACCTTTTAATAACGATTTTGAAACTTAGACACCGGGCCAAGTTTACTTGTTGGAGAACACAAGAATCTCTCAGCCTTTTTTACGAAGTGAGCATTTTAATGCTGCAGCTTATTAAAGGTTTTATGTCAAACACATTCAGAAATGGAACTTGGCTTTGTGCCTAAGAATGTAATTAGTAATTACATGGTTTCGAGTTAAAATCACGAGGAAACTTTCTTTTTTTCTTTGTCTCAATTTGATTTAAAAAAATTAAAAGTACGTACAAAGTCAAAGAAAAAAAAAAAGAAAAAAAAAAGACCCAAATCTGTGGGAGCAAAAAAGGAAAAAAAAAGAAACAAAAAAATTACAATTCAAACATGTCACAGTTTTCTTTAAGTGTCTTTCAGACGTTTTATGAGTTATTTGAAAACTTTGTATCCAACCCTGGTAGGTTTCAAAAAATTTGAAACGTACGTACGTTTCAGGTTCTTTTTAAGTTGTATACAAGTCAGTTGTTGCCAAAAGCAGACTTAGAAAAAACTTTGAAAAAAGTTGGAAAAAAAAAAAAAATCAAAAGCAATTTGAAAAAAGAAAGAATGGAAACAAGACAATAAAACTCCATAACGACTCGGAAGCAACATTTGACAAACTTGAAAAAAATTTCATATACAAGTTACGACAAAACCAGAAAACCTGTTGGAAAACACCCGTAAGCAATCTAAAACAAACATTGCAAAAACTTTAAAATTACTTAATTATAAATATACAAAAAAACTTAATTCTCAAGCAAAGTTAACTCGAAATGAACTTTGAAAGAATGCCAAACTTTCTTGAAAAAAACGTTAGGAGAAGTGGCAAGAAAAGTTGAATGTAACCCGCAGACAGCCCATTTTTAAACAAAAAATAACTGAGCACAAATCCGAAACAAACTGCAAAGAAACAAATAAAAACTTGAATTGAACCCACGAATCACCCATTTCGATCCCAAAAACAACTCATGGCATACTTTAAACAAACTTTGATAAAACATTGACCACACATAACGTACTCGAATGTTAATATAAACTGAAAGCCAACCTAACATATATCCCAAGTTAACTGGAAAGAAACTTAAAACAAACTTTCTAAAAACTTTGAAACAACGAAAAACCAAATAATTACAATCGATATGCAAAGATTCGAAGAAAAACATGAATTAAAACCAAGAGTCACCCACTTGAAACCCAAAAACAACTTATTACAAACATTAAACACACTTTGATCAAACGAACTACACCACATACGTTAAGGTTTATATTATCTGAAAACCAACCTAACAAATACCTCAAAACCAGTATAAAGAAACGTATAACAAACTTTCGAAAACCTTTTAAACAACGCAAAACCAATTTGTAATAAATTTTGTGCAGGGAGGCAAAGAAAACCTTAAATTGAACCAACAAATAACTCATTTTGAATCGAAAAACAACTTATTTCAAACTTTAAACAAACTTTTATCAAAAATGGACCACACACCGAGCACACGATTGTTTATATGAACTGGAAACCAACCTAACGAATACCCCACAATAACTGGAAAGAAATTTACAACAAACTCTCGACAAACGTTGAAACAACGCGAAACCAAATTATTATAAATGTTATACAAACAGCCAAAGAAAAACTTGAATTCAACCCACGAGTCATCCACTTCGAAACCAAAAGCAACTTATCACAAACATGAAACACACATTAATTAAACATACTTACACCACGTACGTGAATGTTTATAAAAAATTAAAACTAACCTAACAAATACCTCAAAGTAACTAGAAAGAAACGTAAAACAAAATTTCGATAAACATTTAAATAACGGAAAACCACCTTGCAATAAATGTTGTTCATTTAGTCAAACATAAACTTAAACTGAACCCACGAATCACTCACTTGGAATCGTTAAACAACAGATGTCACAGTTGAAACAAACTTTGAAAAACAATGAACCACACACCACGTACTCGAATGTTTATATAAACAAAAAGTCAACCTAACAAGTACCCCAAATTAAGTGGGAAGAAACGTGCAGCAGACTTTCGAACAACTGTCAAACAACGCAAAACATAATTTTTATAAATGTTCTGCAAACAGCCAAACAAAAACTTTAATTCAATCCACGATTCACCCATTTCCAACCCACAAACACCTTTACAAAAATTTGAAACAAACTTTGATCAAACATGAACCACCCACCAAGTACCCGATCGTTTATAAGAACTGCAAAACAACGTAACAAATACCCGAAAATAACTAGAAACAAAGTCACGTCAAACTTTCCAAGAACTTTGAAACAACGCAAAACCAACTTTTGATAAATTGTCTGCAAAGAGCCAAAGACAAATTTCAATTCAACTCAAGAGTCACCCATTTCGAACCCAAAAACAAGTTATTACAATCTTGAAACAAACTTAGATCAAACATGGACCACACACCGAGTAATGGATCGTTTATATGTACTGGAAACCAATCTAACAAATACCCGAAAATAAGTATATATAAAGTTAGTTCCAACTTTCGAACAAGTTTGAAAAAACGCAAAATGAAATTGTTAAAAAAATTGTGCAATGAGTCGAAGAAAAAATGTAATTCAACCCACGAGTCACCCATGTCGAACGCACAAACAACTTATGAGAACATTTCTAACAATTTCGTTTTCCGTTGTTTAAAAGTTGTTGGAAAGTTTGTTGTCAGTTCTTTTCTACTTATTTTGCGGGTATTTGTTCGGTTGGTTTTCAGTTTATATACACATTCGAATACGTGGCGTGTGGTCCATGTTTTATCAAAGTTTATTTAAAGTTTGTCATAAGTTATTTTTGTATTCAAAATGGGTTGTCTGCGGGTTGAATTGAGGTTCTCTTTGGCTCCTTTCCTATCGTTTTTTTCAAATAAACTTGGCATTCTTTCAAAGTTGGTTTACAGTTAACTTTGCGCGAGAAATGACTTTTTCCATATTTACAATAAAATTAATTTAAAGTTTGTACAAAGTTTGTTTTATCTATCTTAACGATTTTTCATAAGTGGTTTCCTGGTTTTGTCTTCACTTTTATATGCGTTTTTTTCCTATTTTGTCTTATGTCGTTTCCGAGTCGTTTTCCAGTTTTATTGTGTTGTTTCCATTTTTTTTTTTTTTTTTTTTTTTTTTAAGTTGGTTCTGAGACTTATCTTTCAAGTTATTTTAAAGTTTATTCTCCGTATCCTTCTTTAAAAAAGTTACTTGTATATAGCTTAAAAACAACCTTCAACGTACGTTCGTTTAAAGTTTTTTCAAATCTACCAGGGAAACTACGTTTACCACGGATTATAATGTAAATTTATTTCATTTCATAACATTACTCATCGTTTCCAAATGCTCCTTACAATTTAAAGGTTATGGTTACCATTTAAGTAAAGAATTGTAACAAATAAATTAATGAATAAAGTTCAGTGTAATAAACACGGCTCGTCTTCTGGTTACAACTGTTTGCCTAATATTTATGTGGCTGAAGTGCGCGACGTTGCGCTATGGCTGACAGTTCTTTTTATTCAAATTTTTGCAATTTTTATAAATTAAACAATATTAAGGGTTCCTCTCCCAATTTAAATTGCAATCCAAGTATTCTCTGTAGTCTCAGGAATATCGAGCAAAATGTTTCAGACTATAAAAAGTGGAGGAACGCAATGATTTGAAGCGATATATGTTAAAAGAAACTTGACGTTTACATGGAGAAATCGTATATTTTTGCAGTTTAAATGTTATTGGCGATTCCTCTCCCAATTCAAATTTCAACTTAAACATTAATTATATTGTTAGGAATCTAAAGCGATAAATTTCAGTCCAAAAAAAGTGGAGGAACACAATGATTTCAAGCAAAATATGTCAACAGAACCTAACCAATTCTATAAAGCAGTTGAGTACTTTTATAATTTAAGTATTTTTGGCGATTTCTCTCCCAATTTAAATTGCAACTCAACTGTTCTTTATATTATCAGAAACATTGAGTTAAACGTTTCAGTCTAAAAAAAGTGGAGGAACACCTTGATTTTAGACGAAATATGTCAATAGAAATATGACACTTTCAGGCAGAAAACGAATATATTTGCAATTTAAGCACTTTTGGCGATTCCCCTTTCAATTGAAATAATAACCTAAACATATCCTATATTGCCGGGAATACGAAGCATCAAATTTCAGTCCAATAAATATTAACGGACACATTTATTTTGAGCGAAATATGTCTCCCATACCTAACCATTTTTATAAAGTGGTTGAAAATTATCATAATTTAAGTTATTTTGGCGATTCTTCTCCCAATTTAAATTGCAACTCAACTATTCTGTTTAAGTTAAGTAGCGTTTATTTAAATTCAAATTTTGCGCCATGCGTCATACGTACTCGTTCGCGATATACCGATGTCGATTGTACGAATTAGGTGGCGCGGACCGGCGCTTGAAGCTTGATTTTTCTTTGTATTCAGTCGTCAACAGCAGAGACGCACACATTTTTTGTCTTTTTTACAATTGATTAAATTTAGTTTTTTGGTATTGGAACTCGAATTTTACTTTTCTCCACCTTCAATTCTTGAACATACTTTTTATATTATGAGAAAAATAAGCAAAACGTTTCAGTCTAACAAATGTGGAGGAGCACATTGATTTTCAACAAAATATGTCGGTTATACCTAGCCATTTATAAAATTTTATATGCATATGTTGAATTTTAATTGTGTTTTTAAATTTAAAATTAAAATATATCAAAATGAAAATTCAAAATTCTAACATTCTAAAGTTCAAAATTTTGAAATTCAAAATTCCAAACTTCCAAGATTTAAAATTCGAAGTTCGAAAATTCTAAGTTCTATAATTCAAAATTCTAAAATTGCAAATTTTATATTTCAAAGTTTTAAAATTCGAAGTTCTGAAATTGAAAATTCTAAAATTGAAAATTTTTTAATTGAAAAATTTTAAATTACTATATTCAAAATTCAACAGTCTAAAATTCAAACTTCTAAGTTTTGAAGTTCGAAAATTCAAATTTCTAAAATTCGAAATTCCTACTCTCTAAATTTAAAAAAGTGAAATTTCACTTATTTTGAGTGCATATTCACTTTTTTTGATAGTTATAATGCGTCCACTGCGAATAAGTGAATATTCACTGTAACAATAAGTCATATGAAAATTATTTTTCAAAAAGTGAAATATTCACCCATAAATAAGTGAGTAGAAATTCACTTTGAAATGGGTGAAATTAGCACTCGCAAAAAAGTGAATAGAACACACCTGGAAACAGTGAAAATAAATATTTTCTATATAGTGAAAATACAAAATCTTATATATAAAATTTTAGTGTTTTAAAAGGAATGGTAAAAATAATGATTAATATTCACAAATTATGTTTTTAAGATTTTATTTTAAATGAAATACAAATGTATCAATCTTTGGGAAGTTTGAAAAAATAAAACATTATTTACTTTTTAATTTAACAATAAAATTTCAATCTCAATTGTAATTGATAACAGTCTCAATACTATCTTATAAAAAAAAACAATTTCAAAAAACAGCTTTTTCGAATCTTAACTTAAACAGCTAGTCGTCTTTTGGTGGAACGTCTTCCAACTTAGCATTGATCAAATTGACATGCAATGAGACAACTGCAAAAATGGGATACGGGGAAACTGAAAAATAATTATAAACAAAAAACATTTAGATAGGCTTAACAAAAAATTAAAGAACATAAAAATGTAACTGAAAATAAAGTTAAATGAAAATACTAAATACAAAAAAGATATAGGTGCTTTACAACATTTAAAGTATTTAAAATCAAATAATCCAATCGTTTTTTAGATTATGTATTCGAGTTTTAGGTTATGGACGCTGTTCAACACTATTTTTAAAATTCAAGTATTAAAATAAGAATAAATTTATTTCATACACGCACCATGTAAAAATATACCACACACACGCAGGTTTCACGGACTCGAAAAAGATTCAAATTAGATGTCGATTAAAAAACTATATGGGCGATGGAGATCTGAAAAAATGTTTAAAAATAGATACACATTAAACATTTAATACATATGGCTGAACAGAATACACATAAAAAGTTGAAACAATAAGAATTTGATCATTATAAAGCACAAATAATTTTTTGTTGGTTATGTTTGGGGGAAAACGCACTAACACCATCTAGAGACCTAGGTCATGTATTTTTTGCATTGATCATTAAAAATAATACACCCACTTTGGGTGGAAATAAAAAAACATTAACATTAACTGGTTCTTTGCCATGCTGCTCGGACTGCCACGTTGATCAGGCGGCCACGTTAACCAGGCTGCCACGAATTGATTGCCACGTTGATCCGACTGCCTAGTAGATCCAACTACCACGTTGATCAGGTCGTCTGCGTTAAACAAGCTGCCGCGAATAGATTGCCGCGCTGATCCGACTGCCACGTTGATCCGACTATCACGTTGATTCGATTGCCACGGGCGCGTAACTTCATGGGACACAATGATTTTTTGTAAGGTTATGTGGCGGCTGCTGCGTGGCGCGATGTAACGTGTCGTGCATGCGCAGGATGAGAGAGACTACCAGACACAGACGCGCGCACTGTCATAGAAACCGCGGGAAACTGAGACTTATTGTCAATGTATTGAAAAATGACAAAAACAATACCGTTTTGTTTATAATTGACGATAGTCCAGTTCCAGCAACGCGTCACAGAAAAAATGAATTTTGATCGATAGTATCGATATTCCACAGTAATCGATAGTTTTGGCGCACTTTCTTGTAAACTTACCTCTTCGGTATTTAAATCAATAAATTAAATAATCACTGATCAAACTTGAGTAAAAATAGTTTTCAAATTATTTTAGATCCATTTTTGAATACAATAAAGTGTCGAAATAACAAACAATACAAAGATAAATGAAGATAAATAACCTAGTTTTTTTTATTTTAACCTGTTCACTCGTTTGCGAGTAAAAAATATGCACATTTCACTATTTTCAGAGTGCTAAAAATATTCACTCATTGTGCAGTGAAATTTTTCTAAAAAAGTTTTTATCACTGAAAAAAAAGTGAAAAATGTGTTCACATCAACAAAAAGTGAAAATTTCGCTTTTTCAAATTTAGAGAGTTGGTAAAGAGCAGTAGAAGGTTGGGTGACCGTTTTTCAAAACAGATGTAGTGTCGTAGTTTACAGTTTGTGTGGGAAGTGTATGCATGTAATTAATGTATGCGTTAAAATAGAAAGTTGGTAAATAGAGAATTTTAATTACATTTTTAGTTTGTATAAATAATGAATTTTTCATCGTATTTTCAAAAAATTACCATACTAGTTCGGTAAATTTATAATTTTACAAGTTGATAACGCTTTTGCTAAACAGTTTAGAAATTTTGAAATCTTTGCCAGATTATTTCTCTCAATGTACAAACATACATGTTTCATTGTTTCTCCAAATTTTACCAATTTGAAACATGAATAATTTATGTACAAAACAAAATTTTTTTAATTATGAAATGGTATGAAATTTTTAAGAAGAATATAATAATAGGTTCACATTAGTCTAATTGACAGTTATTATGAATAATTATGAATGTTCATAACGATTAACAAAGGCAAAATTTGTGTTTATAAAAATTCTTTTTATGATTCAATATTAGTCATAAGAAAATTCATAATTATTCATAACGGTTTACATACAGTTTAATGAAATAAGTATTTTAATATTCCTGTAGCAAATTATACACAATTTTATGATTAAAAATATATGTATGATTCAGTATGATTTTTTAACCAGGGCGAAGTTACGTTTCACGTATGAAAATGATGAAAAGCTGTACTCATAGCATGTGCACTATCGATCTTGTCTCGAGAGAGCGCTTGTCTCGAGCCAGAGGGGTTCAGAAATTTTGAAAAGAACACAAATGACCTACGCATGTGTAGTAAGTAAGATCGGAAAAGTTTTTAATTAAAAATTTATCTAAAAACAAGGTAAGACGTGATTGAAAAAAAAATTTTTTAAACATACTTTCTATATACAAAATTTATAGATTATGTATATGTTAAGTAAAGTTTGCATGTATTTGAAACTACTTCAGAATATTTTTTAATTTAATAAATAAACATGATAATGGATAATAATAAATAGAAAATTTATTGCAATAACATGTGTGTTATATGGATGATTTAAAGTCATTAAAATAAATGTTCGCAGTGCGACACGCTTCAGTTAAAATTATTAAAGCTGCAAAGCAGGTTGTATTTGCAAAACGTGCAAATCATTATATCCGGCAATCGAATTATGAAAGAAAGACACAGTGTTTGATGAACGAGATACGACTTTTGTTCGTGGTATGTCGCATGCGAAAACGACGAACACCCAACGGCGACATTAATCGCGCTGAAAGGTAAGCATGACGTCGTCGGCCGCCATATTCAGGGGTTATAACACTCTGCGGAATAATCCTCCTTGTACGTAATATAAAATAACCGTGTATCGTACGAGTACTAATGCCGGCATTATATAGACGTGTGCGTGTGCAAGCACCGCCACACGTGAGTTTATGTTCAGGCCGTAGCCGAGGATACATTCCCAAAACGATAAACAATTGTACATACATGTTTATGTACAGACGCAAACACATGAAGGCGTTTGTGCACTGAACGTGCACGAGTAACCTTCGCAAATATGAGTATTTTCGAGGTTTATTTAATATAAACCTCGCGCATATTTCTGTTCAAAGGACTTTTTTAACAGCTGTCGTTTTCAACGCGATGTACTGTAAAATTTAACTTTCACTGGATTTACCTTGAAATTTTTTTGAGATGGAAATTTTGAGAAATTTTAAATATGTTTTTATTTTTTGGTTGCATACATCGTTAAGAAGAAATCGGAATATTTTTCAAGAATTGTGGATGTTCCGATGCATAAAATAAATAAAGTTGACAAATATACATAATAAAATAGTATAAAACACGTATACAATGAAGTATTTTGCAAAATTTAACAATTTTTTTTATAAAATATAAAAAATAAAGCTACTTGCTTTACTTGAAACAAAAATAATTCACTTCTTTACTTACTAAAAATAAATCAAAAATATAATATATGCGACTAACAAAAAATATAATGATTTCATTACAAAGTCATAATTATACTACATTACTTTAAGTAAAATAATGCATAATTTAGAATGTATTTATATTTATAATTATGATTGTATTTTTCTATAATTTTCAAATTCCGTAGTTTTTTTTCCATTTTCGGGAGGCGTTGCCCCTCTAACCCCCCACCAGAAGACTGCACCTCCTGGATCCCATTTTCCACGTCGTTCCCTTTGTTCCAATCACAAAAACTAACCAAACATTAATATATGAGTGCAATTTTCAGTGTAAAAAAACACTTAAAATTGCTTATAATATTTTTAATTACACACAAGCGCCCTCTTTTGACTTTACATTTCCTGACACATTTTTACATAAGATTTGTATTATTTTGACCCATTTTGGGATAGTCCCAAGTTCTGAAAATAATTACCATCATTTTTCTGCATTGCCGACGTTGTACAAGTTAAAGATCCAGATCGACTTCCTTTTAAGGTGATTAAAAAAAAATCATTTTAAAAAAATGTTGGTGCGATTAACTCTGTCCAGGCGAACCTTGTCTTATAGAGTGATTCTGTCGTGTAATTAGTACATTACTTAACACAGAAAAAATATGTGTTAAGTTTTAAACTACCCTACTATCCTTTTATTACTTCATACATTTTTTGTCACATGTGCATAATACTGACATTTTACTCTCAAAGGAGTTTTCAAGAAATGTGATAGATCGAACTTTTCTAACGAAAAGGATCGTTTGCAAGCACGGTGATAAAATATCACCAAAAAAAATGCGTATGAAAAACATAATAAAATATTAATTATCAAAAAAATTCTAATTAAATTAGTTTTGCTATATCGTGTAACAATGCTTTTCTTTGTTGTTATATGATAAAAATAAATAAAAGTTCTTTTTTAATACAACACTGAAATTTTGTGTTTAGTGCAATAAATAATTTTTTTTAATATAAAAACTCTGTTATATCATCAAAATATTGCATAAATTGATATCGGAGCAAATGGAAAAACTGTATTCAACCTATAGAAAACTTACCTTGCGTTCTTATCTCATTATTTGATTACTAAATGAAACTTTGAAATTTTGTCACACAAATATGCAGTAGTTTGATAATTTTAAGGTCAATTTAAAAAAAAAATCATCTAAAATAATGTTACTTGAACAAATAGAAT
>JABFPI010000012.1:0-23570 GCA_022817465.1 Embidobia sp. ZL-2020 | reverse complement strand
AATGTGTTTCTGTTTATCGATCTGTATTTTCGTCCACTTTTAAAAACAACAATATCATTTTTCAATACAAAATGAAAAACAAGCAAAAAAATCCAGCTAAATCTATTCAGAGGATCATATTCAAATGTGTAATTAAAGAAATTGCTCTAACTTTGACAGGTGGTCACATATTTTTATAATTTCCATTATATTTTCGTATTCTCGACCACTTTTAAAGACAAGAGCATTATATTTTAATACAAAATGAGCAAAAAAGCAAAAAAATCCAGCCAAATCTATCCAGAGGATCATATTCAAATGCGTAAGTAAAAAAATATCTCCAAATTTGATAGGTGGTAACATATTTTTAGAATTGCCACCATATTCTCGACCACTTTCAAAGTCAAGAGCATCAATTTTTAATACAAAATAAACATGAAGCAAAAAAATCCAACCAGATCTATCCAGAAGAACATATTCAATGTGTAAATGATTAAATTGCTCTAACTTTAACATGTGGTCACATATTTTTATAATTTCCACTATATTCTCGTATTCTTGAGCACATTTAAAGATAAGACCATCATTTTTTAATACAAAATGAACAAGAAACAAAAATTTTCAGCCAAATCTTTCCAGAGAAACATATATAAATGTGTAAATAAAGATATTGCTCCAACTTTGACAGGTGATCACATATTTTTAAATTTTTCACTATTTTCTCGTATTCTCCACCACTCTTAAAGACAACAATATCATTTTTTAATACAAAATGAACAAGAAGCAAAAAATCCAGCTAAATCTATACCGAGGAACATATTCAAATTTGTAAATAAAAAACTGCAAAAATTTTGACAGGTGGTGATAGTGATTTACAATTATCACAATGTTTTCGTGTTTTCGTCCACTTTTAAAGACAATAATATCATTTATTAATACAAAATGTATAAGAAGCAAAAAATCCAGCTAAATGTATTCAGAGGATCATATTCAAATGTGTAAATAAAGAAATTGCTCCAAATTTGACAGGTGATCACATAATTTTATAATTTTTTAATACAAAATGAACAAGAAGGAAAAATATTTAGCTAAATCTATCCAGAGGAACATATTCAAATGTGTAAATGATGAAATTGTTCCAGCTTTGACAGGTGATCACATAATTGTATAATTTTCCCTATTTTCTCGTATTCTCGACCTTTTTTCAAGACAACAACATCATTCTTTAATACAAAATGAACAAGAAGCAAAAAAATCCAACAAAATATAAACAGAGGAATACATTCAATTTTATTAAACATCACAAATTTTTTTTTTATTTTCAGGAGCGACGGAATGTTTGTCTTTTCACAATTCTTTTTATTACTTTTTTGCCAACTTATTTATTTGTTATTTGAATCTTTAGATACTTCAATTAATGCAGTATCTTTTAGTTATTTGCATTGATCATATTTAATAGTATTAAATTAAATAAATTATGAAAAAAATTAAAAACTGAAGTCATTGTCGGCGCAACGTTGCGCACTTCAACCACATTTGTTCCGAGTTTTGTACAAACAATGAATTACTTTTAATGCATGTACAATTTAATGTGTTGCAGAAAAACTCGAAAAGAGGTTAAGTGCAACTACTACGCAAAATTAACGGATAAAAGCCGTCTTAGTGTAGAATAAACGGTTTTCTCAAAAATGTTACATTATTATCCTGAAAAAGACAACATTGACACAAACTCAAATTTTATCAATATAATATTGTATAAAAAATGATTAGTATATACAGTTTTTTTACTCTGTTTTATGAACAGAAATGATCAAAATATATAAAAAGTATGCTCTAAATCATAAATTTACGTTTATTTTTTAAAATATTTGCATTTTTTAGCACGGTTTAACTTACCTATAATTTCGTTCACTGCATCAGTATCTAAGCCTGGTCTGTGGATCGCATTTTTACCTTTCGGTGCAGAGCCAGTTAATGTACACTCTATCAATGCTGCTTCTGTGAAAACAGCGTCGAATAATCTGCGAGCAACAGATGATGCCGTTTTTGCATTATGTTTAATATCCTTCAAATCATTTTTTTTTACAAATACATTCGAATTTTCAGTTAACTCCTCAACCTGTTGAATATTTTTTTGCTATTATAAAAGTACAGTATCATAAAACAGAGATGTTAGTGAAAATAATAAAGTACCTTAAACATAGTAAAAAAGAAAATGTAAGATTATAATCAAACGTAAATTTACTATAACTTCAATTACATGGAAATTTAAACAGAATTGTACATCAAAGGAAAAATTGTATATCGTTTATTTTCATAGTACTTACATCAGAATCGGACCTTGAATAGAGGAACATATTCCCCTCATACATTTTGACATTTTTCTTAGTTGTGCGACGCTGAAAATTAATAAAAATGTAAGTCAAGGAATAATACTTATTAATAATACATTGCGTGGAATGATTAAAAAAATAGGATGCATATTTAAATGGGGTAAAGGGGGAGGGGGGCTTGAAGGTGCAAAAAGTGTTATAAACTAACAAATGAAAATTAACTTTATCAGGGTTTTTACGTCAAAATGTATATTTCGAAAAACCGGAACTAAAATCTCTCCAGATTCCCCTTGTTTATAAAAGAAAATGCTTAGGTTTTCAGGGTAAATTGCAAATATGTTTCATAGATTCAAGTATTTCAGACTATATAAACTTGTTTGATAATTGTTCAGTATCTACCTTACAAGATTTAAGCTTCTTGGTTGGAGAAGTGCGGTCCGAGTCATACAGAGATTTTTTCTCAACAGCGTGGGGGCCAGAAAAGTTCTGTTTGGAAGTAGAGGCCACGGCATTGAAAGGAAGTCCTTTGGATTTAGATAGGTCGTTCACAATAGAAGAACGTCCAGTGGAAGGAGGGGAGGATTGTATTAATGATTTCTCAATGATATCAGGATCTTCCTGTATTGAAAAAAAAAAAATTCAATAACCTCTTTCTTTTATTTGAATATTACAAATTTGCCACCACTGTTTTATCATCAAAATAACAAAGGAAACAAAAAAGCAATTTCTTTTATATTATGTTGACCCAAAATAATGATTTTTAATTAACAATAATTGTTTAAAAAATAATACGTACTTCGTCAGAGTTTGGTGTATCATGGTCACGTGATTCGTCCTTTCTTGCAATAACTTTTGAAACCTATTGAATTAGAATATTGTGTAACATTTTTTAATAAGTAAACTTAAGAGTTTAAATGTTCAAGTATTTTTAAATTGATTAAATTTATTTGTTCATTCTATATTATAATATGTTATTTACATTAATATTACTACATTTATAGTAATCGTTTAATGCTGGAACGTTAACTCTCTCCGAAATACAAAATACATTGTGACTTTCTGCTTCTAAAATATTCGTTTTTTCTCATATAATAACAATGTCCAATGATAAGAGGATATAAATGCCTTTACAATAGAATGTTGTCTTTAAAAAAAGAACGCTATGAAACTAACAAACCAGTTTGACACAATATATCACGTGATATAAGGGCATGTCAAAATCGTTTTTCTCCATCTTGCTTACACCTGCAGAATTGCCATTCTGTCAGTCTCTCTCGTTCTCACAGAGTAGTTAACGACTCTGACATCCTATTAAACAATTATATTTTTGTCCATTCGCGCCATTTGATTGGGCACGCTCATATCGAGTGTGTCCTGATCCATACTTGGTCCTTGTGAACAGGGCTGATAGATCAGTAGATAGAAGCTCTTACTACATACATCCTAACTGGTTTTTACAACTCCAGCACAAAACGATTACTAATAATAATTTGGTAAATTGAATTGCTAATTTGGTTCTTTATTTAATTTAAATTTCACTTTCATGTTTAGAAATTATAATATTAATTACAAATGTTTATATTATCTACCGCACTAGTAATTGTCAGTGTTTTTTAGTACTAGTATAAGTACAAGGACAGAAAAGTCATTCTAGAACAAGTGATGCCGTCACGATTGCTAGAACTACTTTTCTAGACGATCTGATGTTGGCACGAGTGCTAAAAAATCTTTTATGTTCCATATGTCCATTAGGCTCCAGATTCCTCTTCTTTATACAACAAAACGCTAAGACTTTAAGAGTAAATTGAAATTTTTTTCACAGATTCAGGTATTCCAGATTATATAAATACTTATTTTATCATTGTTCAGTATCTACCTTACAAGAATTAAGTTTCTTGGTTGGAGAAATGTTGTCCAAGTTATTAAGAGATCTTTTCTCAACAGCGGGGGGGCCAGAAAACTTCTGTTTTGAAGTAGAGGCCATGTCATTGAAAGGAAGTTCTTTGGACTTAGATGGATCGTTCACAACATCAGAAGAACGTACATTGGAAGCAGGGAAGGACTGTATTAGCAATTCCTTAAGAAAATTCAATAACCTTTCTTTTATGTGAATATTACAAATTTGCCATCATTGTTTTATCATCAAAATAACAAAAAAAATAAGAAAATGATTTTTTTTATATTATGTTGACCGAAATAATGATGGTTATATAAAAGTAATGTGAGTTTTCATATAATAAAAAATGTTAATTTTAAACAATAATTGTTTACAAAATAATACGTACTTCGTCAGAGTCTGGTGCATAATGGTCACATGATTCGTCTTTTCTCGCAATGACTTCTGAAACCTGTTGAAATAGAATTTTGTGTAACATTTTTAAATAAAATAATATTAAACGTTTTGATTATAAGAAAATATATAAAAGCAAGTTTTTTGGTTGTATTATTATATTTAAATACCAATAATAATTATATATGTATGTTTGAGTAAAATTAATTTACCTTATCAGCCCTGTTTTCATTCAAGACTCTCAATTCCAGCATGTCTTTTTTTCTTTGTTTTTTTTCTTCTTTTTTTTTAATCTGCAATTTAAAAGACACATTTTTTAACTTATCAACTACGTTCAGATTCGTAAAATAAGGCATGTTCAATTTGCTAGTTTACTTGGATCCGATTATTTAACTACATTCAGAGAGTATAGTTGATACATTTAACTATTGATTCTTATACAGAATAAATTATCCTTTATATAGCTAAAATTACCAACTATACATATCGATCATGCCATTAACTTTCTCTTGCCTTTACTAAATATCTCCTATTTATACAAAATTGATAAAAGTAAATAACAGATTGAAGGGAAAGATAATAAGGGTAAAGGCAAAGTTGCGACAAGTTAAGAAAAAGGATTGGGAAAAGTTAAAGTTAAGAAAAAAGTAAGGTGAGGGATAAACAACGGTTTCTGAAAGATTCTGAATTATAGTAATATAAACAATATAAATAAATAAATATAAACAATAATAAAAATACTAGCCTTCAAGAGTAGCAATCTTTCTTCCTCAGTGATCTCTTCATCACTCGAATCACTCGTTTTTTCATCCTTGTGTAATTAAAATACATACAATAATTTATATTAATATTTAAATTATAATATCTTATTTAACAATAAATCTAAAGGAGACTATCCGAAAATATGAATAAAATCAAATATACTCATTATTAAAATTAATCATCAAGATAAATGTACCATTCACTGAACAAGTATAAGACTCAATAACTACCCACAAAAAATTACTACAAATGATAACTTAATTTTTGAAATTTATTTTATTACAAATTTTGTATTTGTTTTTTATGTTTATGTAGAATTAATAATTTTATTTTTTTCATCGTTTCAACAATCTTTCATTTGTCTTTTATATAAATTTAATAAAAATTATTAATAGTCAAGTAAAAATTATAAATTGCAAAAAAAAGATAAGATTGTCAAAAAGTTACACGATAAAGTTATAATTTTTGTAAAGAAGACAAATCTGCAAATTTCCAATTAAAAAAATTACTATATAAAGACAAAAAACAAAACCACAAATATAAATTTTGACACTTTTGTTTTGAAATGGATATAAAATTGAAAAATTCGAGTAAATACGAGAGATGAGGCTGGTCATGCGTACATATTTAAATGGCCAAGTATTGATACATTTACATTATATTTTGTTTCTGTATTATTTTATTCCATACTCAAAAGTTAATAACAAATGTCATAAAAATGTCACATTGTAACTATTCAAATTAAATAAATGAAAAAAATGCCATGAGACCATACAGTTTTTGTTCACATTTTTTTTATAGTTTCGATTCTAAACATTTGTAACACAACATTTATTTAAATTGTATTATTGACTCTTTATAATAGTGTTTGTTTTTGTTATTTACTAGAAGATATGATTAATTATAATAATCCCGAGAAAAAAACAATTGGACATAGATTATACAATATTATTAAACAAAATTTTTTCGCAAACACTGCATTACAGTAACGTGATCATAAAATCACATTTAAGGTGAAATGTTACACGCACAAATGCGACAGAGACAAAGCATAATGGTGCTCTTGTGAGAGTAAGAGAGAAAAACCAAGTTTCCAATAACATACTTTAAGCAAAATGTTACTATAAGCTCGGTCTGTCTCTCGTACTCACGCAGGAGCCATAATGATTTGTCTCTCTCGCACTTATGCGACTATGTTTTTACCTTAAGTCACATGTTTAGTCTTGAATAACTAAACTATGACTTTCATAAAACTCACATGTAATGTCAATGTAATGTCCCTGCGACGTGTTCGTGACGAAATAGTTTTCTGGATACTTAAAATGATACACAATTCTACGCTACAATTTTAAAAGTTAAAAAATATACCCGGGAAAAAATTTTATAGACATTTATAATTTGTGTATAAACTATGCATGATTTATGCACAATTTCTAATATAAGTTATGTATAATTTTGTTATAATAAAATTTTTATACATAAACCATGCATAGTCCATACATGTTCTATGCATAATATTTTTTCCTGGGTATAAGTAAACAAAGTTACAAAATGATGTAAAAAAATTAAAACATTTTGAAAAAAGGTATATTATCATGATGATCTAAACAATCCATTTATATGACAAATTTTGTTTTAATTTTTAATAAAAATTTTTTTTTAATTTCTGCGAACAGTCTCCTTATACAAATTAGCTTTTAAAAATTTTCTTTTTATTTACACAAAGATCGACCGGTTCATCTTTTGCGTCTGATTCTGCGTCTTCTTGCTTTTGTTTTTTCTGCGTCTTAATGATCTATAAAAATAATTAATGCGTTTATTTCAAAACAATTTTTTTCTTGATAACGGACTGAAACTATACATCCTAAACGTTGTTTTATACGTGAAAAAAAAATTTTAAATCAACTAGGTCTAATTTTAACAGCTCCCCGTTGAGGGGTAACTGGTTCCTCTGCGGTGAGAGAGCTTCTTACAGTTCCACTTTATAAAAAGTTACTGGATCCATCGTCAACAGGAGAGCTGCTTTCTCATAAAGGACCATTCACATTATGCCTAAATGTACCGGTAACGGTTACGTCCCATGTATAAAACGAATGAGTCCGTTACCGTCACCGGGACGTTCAGGCTTAATGTGAATGATTCCTAACCCAAACGGAGTGGCTCTCCCACTTGCGGTATAACTGTTCTTTCTTTTTGTATTCCGTGTATATATTATAAAATTTAAATTTTGAAACAAAATTCAATTTTTTTTAAATAATATAGATACCTGTACTTAATTTCTTACGTCATATTTTTTAATTTATTTTTATATCTTATACCATATATGATATTAAATTAACACTGTACAGTAAAGTGAAGAAGTCATTTTTTCTTTATATTAAATTAAAGATTAATATAATTGATTTTAGAGTGAAATAATATTGTGATTTACGTAGAAGAAATTATCCAACAAGAAGTAAAAGAAACAATGTTATAATATAGTTAATTAGATATCAATATAGTAGTTAAAACGGCTTTAACTACTTTAAAATTAATAATTAATTAAATTAATTAGATATTTTAGAAAACTATTTATTTTACGATTACAATAATGATTCCGTTATGTTTAGTATTACTTTTGTTTCAATAATTAATTAAAAGACATTCAGTATATTAAAGTGTACAGCAAATTGTACAAATTTATTGACATATGGTTCAGTTAAATTACCAGTAATAAGAAACTTAAAAGGCTACTGAAAAAAGTCTAAAAATCTACAAGCAAAACTTTGATACAGCTCATTTTAACTGTTATTATAAAAATAACAAAAAATAAAATACAAGTACGAACGAAATGTTTTTATTCAAAATATATTAATACTTTTGGCTTCGATGTTGCGTTGCGTTTTATAGGCACTAAGGATTTCATCAACTCTTTCTGATTTGTGGCAGCTTTGCGTGTCTTTGATAATTCTTCCTTAGGAAGACCACGTTTACACTTATTTAATTCCTTCATTTCATTTTCAAGAGCAGTGTATTCAATTTCACCTATAAAACATTTCAATAAATAATTTTTAGTTATTAAATAAGTTTTGATTAATATTTTATGGATTAATGAAAGATACCTATAATATTAAAGTGGAGGTGGTATCAGAAAATATAACTCTGGGGAGAGAAAGTGATTGTGCTTAATTTTAATGTAATAATGTATAGCTAGAACTGTATGAGATAATAAAAACAAGCGAACATTTTTACTAAATTTAAATTTATTATATATAATAATATTTTATATACAATTTTGAACAATGGTTAATTCCGATATAACGTTTGTTGTTATCTTAATTTAAATATTCTATTTTTCTCATATTACATTTTTTACTCGGTATTAATATCATTTATTCCTTTAATTTTGATTTCATTTTTATTAAAACATTTGGAATTGAACTTAATTATAAAATTTAATTTGGTTTTTGAATCTTAATTTCATTGTTATATTAACTTTTTATTTCAAATTTAAATTTGATTAATACATTAATTTTTAGTTTATATTTTGGTATGATATTTATAAAAAAATTAATTTTTATCTTTATTTGAAATTTAAGTTTTTGTTATAGTTTTATATCTCTTTTAATTTAAAGTTTCAAGAAAAAGATGCTGTTAAAAAACGTATTGACATTTTTTGTAGACAAATACAGTTTTTACATATTTAAATACATATTATGTTTTTGTTTAACTTGATACAATTATTATTAATAATGCTTTAAATTATTAGTAAAACTTTTTAAATATATTCCAAGTATTTCAAAAAAATTTTCTCAAGATTTTAATCATTAATGTTATATTGTATTGAAATGAATGTTATTGTATTATTATCTTTTTAAGTGTTATTCATATTTTTTTAATTTCTTTATATTGTAATTAAATAGTTTTGTTAGTTTCATTAAAGGTTCAAATAATTTTGTTTGATCTTAAATTTGTATACTTTATTAATGATTAATGTAATATTAAATTAGTATTATTTAAATAACAATTTCAAACTTGATAAATAATTGTGTATGCATCTATTAATAATATAAATAGATTTTTACAAATAAAAAAATAATTAATTTGCATAATTAGTATCAATTTTATATACGATAAAAAAAGTTTTTTTTAAACATTAATAATTTTGGCATGAAATAGATTATTTATAATTCATGTATAAATTTTATGTTTTTTAATTTTAATATTATTTTATTCTCATTTGTTTTTATAAAACCATTATTGTTTCCTATATGTATTTTACAAATATTAAACATTTTTCAGTTTATCATCGAAGTAAGCAAATGCCAACCAAACTATTACTTTATACTTACTGCCAAAATTGATCACAGTTCCCTCATACTCATTGCCGTCATAAAGAAACTTTACTTCGTCCTTTTTTTTTGCATAACGTGCATTAACGACATCTCTTTTAGGAACCAGGCAATGGGAGTCATCTTTTTTGCATTGTAAAACAAACCATTTTTTCTTGTCCATGATGATTCTCCAATCAGGAACTTGAATGCACTTTTTTTGTTTTTCTGACCCAACAAACCTTTCGACGCCCTTTAAAAATATAAACTTTTAAATTATCAACAACAAAAAATTTATAGCTATAATGTATTCAATCACTGCTACTTCAAAAGCGAAAAATGAAAATACTAACCTGATAAAGTGTGTTATCGAAAAGAACAATATACGAATCAAAATCTTGATCATCCAATCGCCACAAAATTCGATTTTATCTTATTTACCCTAATCTTTTAAAGTTTTATTACGTCTTGAAAATCAGAAAATCATACGATTGCATAGTTCAGAGACAACTGCTATTTAAAATCGTTAGTCGTGTTCTTAAAAAACAATTGCCAACCGTCGTGTCGTTCTGTCACCAGAAGACAGATGAGGTTACCAGTAAAGATCACTATATTACATATAATTTATATCAACTTTATTATATGAATGCAAGACAAAAATTCAATTCAAAAAGCCAAGATAAATGTAATCCATAAGAATACAAGTAAAAATATATTTATTTGCTCTACAAAGTAATTCACAAAATGAATTGTTTGTTTAACATATTGCTTTATAATTTATATTAGGTAAAAGAACCACAAATATAAGACGTAAATAAAGAAATGGAAAGTAATATGAAATCGAAACATTTATTTTAAAAAAAGTAATAAACCTTCAGGATAAATACTGGCGAAAATAATTATAGGATAACAAATTATGAGTGCTTTTGCCTTCTTGATAAAACCCTATGGATTTTAATACAAATAATAAAAAGTAAGCGAAGAATATACTGCTGTTTTTTATTTTTATAGATATATATTATTTTAATAATGTAGTTCAACGTAATTTAAAAAATGTCAATTAAACATTAAGAATACGAACAGAATTTAAATATAAATAATTATAGTGGGGAGATATAAAATACAGATTCGCTTAAAAAAATATAATTCAATATTTATTCTGAAAGACATTCTCTCAAAAACAAATGGCATTTCTAAGGAAACGAATATTTTGCAATTATAAACGACACATTTATAAATGGTTTGTTTCGTATTCACATAAAATATATTGTTTTATCTTGAAGCCGCTAAAGTGTGAAAAACATCGTGAGACCTATAACGTTAGGTTAAAAGGATAATACGCTGATCGTCAATACCTCAAAATTGCGACTATTAATGTCATCTATATAATTGCGAACTAATGAGTTTCGCCAAGAAATATTTTTTAATTAAAAAATTTTTATCGCGTTATATAAAGTATACTAAACTCAACACGTGGGAGAAGAAGGGACTTCTTCAGCTCGTGGCAATGACAACACTTGTTTCGCTCGTGCTGTCATTGTCCCTCTTCAGGGAAATCCCCCCTTCTCCCACTTGTCAAGTAATATACTAGTGGCAAGTTCGCGACCTAATGGTTGATCGAACCTACCAAATAATCTAGTAAGGAGTTACCGAACTCAAGTTCGGTTAGTTTAGGTTAGTTCAATCTGTCGAATAATCTTATCAAATCAAACCCGTGTTCGACTAGATTATCGGATAGTCTGTCGTTAAACAATGACTGATCGATAGTAGGTTCGATCAACCTAGTAGGTCGAACGCGCCATATTTTGACTACACAACTCCAATTGTTTCTATCACATTTTGTGGCGCTGTATGAACTATAGATTTCCCAATATATTAACGCAATCGGGATATCTACTTTACCGACTAATAGTAAAATAATATTTTGATAAACAATGCATATTGAATTTTATAATATATCCTTTTTCTTTATTTTGAACATAATATAATCTTTAGAACAATAGGTTTTAACTCACATGTTAGGTGGATGATGAAGAACAAGAAAGAAACAGTTTTGCGCGAAAAATATTTCATTAAAAATTATCGAAATAAAGGAAATTTATGTTTCATATTAATCTTTTTTTTCAGAAACATTAGTTGTTTGAAAGAAATGACATTTAACGACAAAAACGAAGTTTCAAGTTGATAAATTGTAGTGTATTTACGACATTTTATAGTATTTTATACATTAATATTTTAAAAATGAAATTGTAAAATTTAAAACCGTCCAAGATTAAATAATAAAAAACAACAAAATGAATTTAAAACCGACTTTTTCTTGGACAAATTGGGAAATGGGATACTATTCCCGACAATCATTTACAGAAAAGTTATAAATGAATGTTCTTTTCTAATTCACTTGGATTGTGAATATATTAAAAATAATTTATTTAAAAATTATTTAAAAAGATATAAACAAAAAGAAATCAAAATATGAATATATTCTGTTACAGATAGAATGAAATTTCTGTCAAAAATCAAGTTCGCGATAGTGTTCCTTAACTTAAGTACGCGTCTAAGGTAGCATCTTCCTTCGCCTTACTGATGAGTTTAGGGAAAGATGTCAAACGAAACGCAAAAAATTTCATTCTTGTGACTTCTTCCAAAACCAAATTTTTCACTTATAATTCAAATTTTTTTTTTTTTAGTTTGTTTAAATTCTTCATTTTTTATCTTGAATATATTAAGTTAAAATACCTCTATTTTTTAACGAAATATGTAAGAAATAGTTGATGTCGCCCGTCTGTTCATATATTGTGTTTTTTTTAATGCTTGTAAATAGTTTGTCATTTCAAAGTGAATAATAACAATTTAATAATGTGAACATAATGTTAAGCTTATTCATAGGACTAAATATTATTTAATAAATTGTAAACATTCAAGATTCTTAAAAACTGATCAAACGAGGTGTGCTGGCCAAATGGGGTGCACTTACCCTATATATAGTAGAGGGCTGTGCCCCCTGCGCGCTTCGCGCGCAAAGAACTATCCGTTTTAAAAAGTATTTGAGAATTACAAATAAACTAATAGTTTAATAATGATACATATAATCACCGATATATGAAATTTAAAAATCATCAAAATAAATTATTAGAATAATATCCAAATTAATTTATACTATATATTTATATTAGGGTGTCCGTAAGAAAAAAATTCCAGCTTATTGATATTCCATTAGTTTGAAGGAAAAACTCTGCGAAACAAAACTAACAAAATTTTCAGACTGTAGAAATTACTCGCTTAAAGAGCACCTTAAAAAAACAATGTTTTCTCGTCTTTTTTTATAATTAAAAATATTTTTTAAAATTACCATAACTCAGTCAAAATCCATCATAATAAGACGATTTTTGTCGTGTCTTTAAGAATTGAGTCTCTACTTTTTTTATTTCAGAAAAGTTTTTGCTAGATCAGAATATCCCGAGAAAAAAACAATTGGACATGCATAAGTTTATATTGAATTGAACATGATTTATTCATTAATTTCTGCACAATTCAATATAAATTGATGTATGTCCAATTTTTCATGCCTAAATGTGGCATAAATTTTGCATAATTTTTGCATAATCTGACCAAAAAATTTTTTGTTGGTACTTGAAGGTTGAAAATGACCAAACATCAGCAGATATAAAATTAAGTTTTTTAAAATAAATTTTATGAATCATTTTAGTAAAATACGAAGGAACAAACTTTTTTTTCCGGTAACAGCATTACAGAATATACAGGGTGTGGTAAAAGTTTCGGGACAGACAAATATTTCTGTTTGAATGTATCATACAGATATATGCACTTTATTTTCAAATAATGATTGCGATTTCAGAAAATGTATGAATTCCCGGAAAATGTGAACTTAACATTAGAAGAAGAACACTTGGTGTCAGATTCGAGTCTGTCTAATTCTGAACAATCATTATTAAGTTCATCTAATATAGATATTAACGACTCTGAAGCATATTCATTAAATGACATAATAACAGGTAGATTATTTTTTTTGTACATTATCCTCGACCTCAGATTTTTACCTTATCATGATTTTAAATACATAAAATACTACATGGACTACGACAAAACTAAAACCTTCCGATCTGTCCGTCACTACATTGTTTTGGCGCTGATCAACCGATCATATTAATGGATGACCATGTTACTGTAAGATGTGAATTGAGGACAGGTCTAGAGCGAGTCATGTCCAAAAATGAACAAGTTAAGAGATAGTTGTACCAATTACCAATAATTTTGTTCCTATTATCGATATTCAATATTTATTAAAAAACGAACAAAAACATAACATTTTTGCTACAAAACTTATATTAATTATTTTGTTATTGTTAGCTTTGCATTATACACCAAAACCTTATTAATTGCATGCCTAATTTTTGTTATATTAATATAAATATCGGTAATAGGAACAGTAACGATAACTGGTACAACTACCTATGGCTGAAATAAAATGTAATAAAGTACAAAAATATATGAAATTAGTGTATTATGCAAATAGGCAGCAAAGCTGTTACTCGCTTCCGAGTTTCATATACTATTTTTCCTCACAAGCGCGTGCGTGGCTCCTCGCGGGCCTATTTTCCGGGCGCGAAGAACTTTGCGAGTAAGGAAATATAAATTATGTTAGTTTCCTGTACCGAAGTTGAGGAACTACTAATATATTTGATTTTTCAGTCAGAAAAAAAATTTTTTATAAACAAGATATAATAATAATTTAAATTTTATCAATATCATGTAGGTTTATCATCTTACGATGATTCAGATAAAAACGAATGTAACACTGGCATCGAAGACTCAGTTCTGAGTATGGTTTCTAGTTCAGAGTCAACTTTTTCAACCAATGTGGTTACAAGAAAGAGAAAATATAAAGATTATGACGAGCATAAGGTTTGTTTTCAGATAGAAATACTTTTATTTTAAAAACAAAATACGACGAGAAACCTCGTCCTCGATCACTGGAACTAACCGGGTGATCCGCTTAGTGTCCTTCATACGCTGACGAACCAAAATCCGCGTCCGTCACACTATAAATGAATCCCGGGTCTTTTTTAAACATAGTCTCGCGGTTAGTTAAATTTGTACTAGTTAAACTTGCAAATAACTTAAAAATAGTTCAATATCTCTAAATTTTTCCTTCCCGGGTCTAAAATTTATCTCATAGTGCCTTCTGTGTACGGTAGGCAGTTCAAAAATCTTTTGGCCTCTTTTGACTCTAGTAGGGTAACTGAGAGTTAAATTGCCATATTTTTGTTCATTTTTTGTTCATTAAATAATTACATATTTACAATTTGCAATGGTTTACATTCCAATAGACTCCCAGATCAACTATTTGGAGACGACTTCATAAGGATGATGTAACTGCTGATCAAAAAAGAAAAAAGCATGATAGTAATGAAAATAGCCCAGACTGTGACAACTCTTCTGACGTTGCTGAGAAACTTTTGAAGAAAAATGACAACTATTCTGACATTAATGACAATGTTTTAATGGTAAATTCTACTGCCATTATTAATTCACCTGTTCAACCAGATCGTGATGACCGAACTTCAAACGACGAGCGGTACAATTGTGATGAAAATGATATTCATTATGGAGTAAAGGCACCTGTTGCAGTTTCTAGTAACGAATCTAATGCTTCAAATGAACGTGACAGAAATCGTATTGATAGCGATGACGAAGATAATGATTCTGATGATTCTGATTTAGATAGCTGTAATAATGACATCTTAAATAACATACAACATTTGTATGATGGATGTGACAAAACTGTTGACGAAGCGATTGTAGGTTTGCTTGGGCTATTTTTTGACAACAATTGGACAAAAAAATCTTTAAAGCTAAATCTAAAATACATAATTTCGATTCTGCCTGATGATTCAAATATGCCACCAACCCTTTACAAACTCTTAAAATACGTTGAAAGTTTAGTACCGGATATAACTGTGATAGAACACTTTTATTGCTCGAACTGTTTATTTGATAAAGCCGAAAAAGGGCAAGAATGCGAAAAATGTGGTAACACAAAATCAGATTCGTTTTTCGAATTTCCTATCGAAGAAATGATTAAGAATTTATTCGAATGTCGTAATTTGGGTACACTTATAGATGACTACGAGAGTAGAAGAAACAAGAATCCTTCTATAATAACGGACATAACAGATAGTAAAAGATACTTAGAGATTAAAAGTTTCTTGGGCGGGAAGTACGATTTAAGACTGACGTGGAACACAGACGGCGTTGAAATTGTGAAAAGTTATGGGAATGTTTTATGGCCTCTACAGTTTACAATTTGTGAAATTCGCCCTGAATTAAGGTCTAAATACATTTCAACGACTGGAATTTGGTGCGGACCAAAGAAGCCCTTGATGAGCACGTTCTTGAAGCCTTTCGTACAGTCTTTGTGTGAAATTAATAGCAAAGGTGGTGTAAAATGGACTTGCCCAAAAACGAAACGAGAACAAGTGTCGAGTGTGGTAGCTCCTCTTGCTATTGTAGATGCTCCTGTTCGAGCTCAATTGCAAAGCTTGCTCTATTATAATGGAAAATTCGGATGCAATATCTGTGAGCAAAAATCGAAGCCAGTAATAGTTGAACAAAAGACAAAAAAAGGAATTATAAAAAAAACGATTCGATATTATTTACATCAAGAGGCAGCCGCTCTCCTTCGTTCAGAAGACCGGATGAAACAGCAAGCTTTGCGAGCAGAACTGCAAAGTAAACCTGTTAAAGGTGTAAAAGAAAGATCTCCTATACAAAAAATTCCCTATTTGAATATCAGTGATTGCGTTTTACCTGAATACATGCATTCGCTTTTGCTTGGAGTTGTCAATCATATTACACATCTATGGTTCTACGTCCCGGGAGATTGGTATATTGGTCACGTAAAAGATATTGTCGATCGTATTTTAACACAAATTAAATATCCTAGTTTTTGTCATAGACCAGCAAGAAAAATATCGTTATTGACTCATTGGAAGGCAAGTGAATTGCGAAACTGGCTTTTATATTACTCTTTACCTATAGTTATTGGATATTTGCCAAGAAAATACGTACAACACTGGATCTTATTGGTGACAGCTTCAAATTATCTCCTTTCGGATAAAATTTCTTCTGTAGAGCTTGAAATGTCTACGCTGCTTTTACGCATGTTTGTAAGGGATATCGCCACATTATATCGTAATAACGATTATAAATATAATATTCACCAACTGATTCATTTACCGCTATGCGTTGAACGTTGGGGACCTTTATGGAGTACATCAGCATTTACATTTGAAAATAATAATGGTATTCTAGGAAGACTCATTCATGGTAATAAAAGACAAGGCAAGGAATTAGTTATAAACTTAAAAATAGCCCAAGGAACCCAAATATTACGAGAGAACGTTGAAACTATTCAAAGACATTGTACAAATCAAAATGTCGTGGGGGCAAGGTCTAAGTTGTACAAATTCAGTCAGAGTGATAATAATGTGATCACTATTTTAAACAACGTTGATTACAGTATTTTTACGAGAGCAAGTTTAAGAAAGGTTATTTATTCCTCCGAGCTTCACGAGTGTAAGAAACAAAATTTGAAAAGTTGTAACTCGTACATTTTCTATAAAGATGATACAAACGACGAATGCTATGGTAGAATTAAATGTTTTATAAAAACAGATGAAAATATTTATATGCTTATTCGAAAGCTGACCATCGAACATGTTAAAGTTATATATAACATGGAAGCTCGTCAACAAGTAGAACATTTAATCCCGATTCGAGAAACAGATGACTCCGTGTTATGCAAGTTGAATAACATTATTACAAAAATGTACAAAGTTCGAGATTATTTATGTCAACGGCCCAACACTGTAGAAGAAAATCTCTAACATATTGTAGTTATCACAACTTTTTATGTAATTTGAAAACTTTTCATTGATGATTTTTTAAACACAATTTTTTATTAAAGGTTATTGTTATCAATTTAATATAAAACACTACATCAGAAGAAAGTAACATGTATCTGCGCACAGCTAATGGGACGGACTAATTAACTTCAATTTGTATAAAAATACAATTAATATTAATTTTAAGAAAATTGGAAACTATGTTCTATGTGTAAATTTTGTAAATTAATATTTTCGTAACATTTTATTTAAAAAAAATAGCTGCACATTAATTATACATTCATTTACCTGGAAAAGATAATGTAAAAATATACATAAACTTTTATAATTCGTTTATAATATTTGTAAACATTAAATTCGTTGAATAAGTTACAAATAAATTCATCATAGAAAAAGTGTGTACTCAATTATAATTGTGTTCAAACTTCAGTTGAGTCAAATTTGACGAAAAAAAAAAAAAAATGTATTTCACGCGTGCTCGCAAAACATTATTTTTTCTTTCTCTCTCACAAGCAAAATCTGTGTTTACGCTTATTTTGTGACATAAAAAAATACAGTACCTCTTAGTGGTAAAACAGTACTTTGCACCCTTGGTAGTTACAGTATACTGATAGCAATATAGTTCAAATGATAGTTAATTCAACTATTTAAATGGTGGATTTAAATATCTGAATACTTAATTCGAATGTCTGGATTTTCAATTTGACTATTAAGATAATTGATATACTTATTTATCTATCTATAGTTAATCAGACTATCTAAAATAGTTACATGAATCATCTAAACAGTTCATTTAATCATCTATTTTTCTAAGTGTACTTTTCCTGTGGCTTGCTTTTAGTCAATCATCTCGGCGGTTCAATGATACGTCAGCTGAAAACTCTTCAGTTACAGTCAAATAACGTATTACGTTGTTAAATTACCATTAGTATTGATGAATTAATAGAATAATTAAAGGCTCAAATAAAACAGTACATAAAACCTCCACTCACAAAAAGATCTGCTTGAACAAAAATAATCTTTTGCATTAAGACTAAAAGTGTTTTGTTATTTAAACAAAAAGAGAAGGTATTGAGTCAAAACCGTTAAATTATGTTCAAGATTTAAACATATTGGTTCAATATGTTATTTCAGGAAATGTTGACGGAAAATGAAACTGTCTAAATTTTTAATTTTTTCACTCAAAAAAGTTGATTTTGAGTGTCGTTTACAACTTCGGCGTTATTAAATGACTATTTGTTTCGAAGAAAAAAATGGATATGCTCAAACTAAGGTTTCATTATACATAAATTATACATCAATTTATATACAATTCAAGTTTAATTTGAGTATGTTCAATTTTTTTATGCTTAACTTTAACTAAAATTAAAATAAATTTGTAAATAATTTTGTTTTCATGGGATTCTCTTAAAGTTTAATTTAAATAAAAATTAAATTATAATTTAATTCTAATATATGCATATTTTACGTGTTAATTTTTGTTTTTTATGTACATAATTTATGTATCCCGAGAAAATAACAGTTGGAAATGCATAAGTTTATGTTTAATTGAACATAAACATTAATTTATGCACAGTTCAATATAAATTTATGCATGTCAAATTTTGTATGCCATAACTTTGCATAACTTTTCAATAACTTTTGCATAATCTAAATTTTGAATTTTTGTCTTTGATATTTTATTCACCGAAAAAAACAAAGCCCCTTTTGGTTACCAACATATTTTGTTTTTAAGGTGAATAATAGTATATTTTGTACCAAGATCCGAAAATTTTATTACCGGGGCCGGAGGTGTGATATGATTGACCGAGCGAAGCGAGGCTAGTCAGCACCCTCGACCGCATGGTGCAAACTTATTAGGGCCTTATTTTTGGGTCATGGTGCAAACTAATATTTTTTGTCCCAGCGGGCCGAAAACGCAACTTTTGCAACAAGTTTTCTGCTCATTAGTGACAAAAAATATTGTTTGCACCATGGGCGGTGATTAAAAATCCTTATCTCGAGCGATTGTACCCCTCACCTTCGGATTGGGTCACAAACTTCACACTATCGGTTACGTATTTTCAATCTCACCGTCCTTGGCCCGAAATTTCATGTCGATGGCCCGAAAAGAACTACTTTGGGTCAGTTTTGAGAACCCAGAAACAGAACGTTCGAGTCGCGTTTGAGAGCCAAAAGTCGACACTTTCCGTCCGTAGCCGTGAAAACACAATTTATGGTTACTGCAATATAAAACGATCATCAAATATGATCGTAAATTACGCAGAATAATCGAATCAAAGCATGCATACAGTTTTATCACAGTAAATTATGCCTATTTTAAAAATAAAATTTCGGTTTTTTGCATGCATAATTTATTTATATGGCAAAAAGTACTATGCTCTTATTATATGTAAAATCTACAAAAATCCGGGTACAAAGTATACGTGAAAATGGTCGCATTTTATTCCATGTGTTATGCATATTTTTTCGATTATATCTTCTCACTGTATGATTAAATTTTGGTTGTATTAAAAAATTAAACGTTCATCAACTACATGTATAAAGTACGTAGAACAGTTGGATCACAATATGCAGGTATATTATGTAGGTATTAATCATATATATATATATATATATATATTATGGTATATTTACTTATTGTATGTATAATTTATATTTATGGCGAAAATTATTATATATTATGTATGTGTAGAACATGCAAAAATTTTAACACACAGTATGCTCTAACTGTATACTTTTTATGTAGGTAAATTATGCATATTTTGTTTTATTATTTCTATTTGTTGTATGCATAATTTATGTATACGACATAATTCATCATTTAATAATTATGCAAATAATTATGCATTTTAATACTTCTTTTTTCTAAATTACGCATATTTTGTTCGAAGACGTCTGCGTGTTGTATGTATAATTTATGTGTATTGCAGAATTCCATGCATATTAATAATGCTGAGAGTTTCTAGAAACTCGACACAAAAATGCATATGGGTGTCTTTTATTTTGAAATTATGACACAAGTATGCATACAAATTTTTATTTTTTATTCCACTTAATTTCCCAAATTCTATTTGAAAAATTCTGCTAATTGTATACATAATTTATGTATATAAAAAAATTCAATATACAATAATTATGCGTAGCATAAGCAGAAATCTAACGATGCAATAAGTATCAAATGTCTCTTTTTTATTAGTATAAATTGTGCTTAATTTGGTAAAAGATTTCTACTTTTTGTATGCGTAATTTATTCATATTACAAAACTTAGTACATATATTTGTTATACGTATGTATAAACAAATTCGACACAGAATATGCAAATATTTGGCTAAATTTCTTTTTGAAATTTACGCATATTTATTTCAAAGATTTATTTTTGCAGTATAAAGAATTTGTGTATATAGTGTATCATTAAGAATACACCAATTATGCATAAAGTTAGTTTTTTCTCTAAATCGCGCATAATTTGCTGAATGATTTCTACTTGTTGTCTGCATATTTTGAGTATACGGCCAAATTTTATATGTATTAATTGTGTGCAGAATATGCTGACAATTCGACTTACAACTTGAATAAATGTGTTCAATTTTATAACGTAAAGTTATGCATATTTTGTGCAATTTTTTATATTCATTGAATGCATAACATATTTTTTACATAGTTTATTTAATAAGAATTTTACACGCATAATTTATGTATAATTTTTTTTTCAATGTGCATATCAAAATTGTATACATAACGCATTTATATGTGTACATTATGTATATATTTATACGTACTTATGTATACATTTATACGTATACATTATGCATAAATTGTGCAAAAAAAATTTTTTTGACCAAAATAACATCATGCATATTTCATTTTTATGCATGCAATATGCATAGTCCGAATGCAGAGACTATGTATACCTCAGACTTATGGTATGCTTGCCCAATTTTAAGTAGACATACAGTATGTTCGTAAATTATGCATACAGGTATGCATATTATATGCTCACCTGCATACATACTTTTTTTTCTCGGGCATGTACATTACGCGTTTCCGCCTTCCAACTTTAAAGATATTGGTTTGTTAGGAATGTAGTTTACAAATAAGGAACTATATAATTTTTAAATTTGGATTAATTTTAATAAATAATTATCTCAAAAACAAGAGAATTTTAAACCGTTTATACGTCCTAAAATTGGAATTTGAGTGCCTCCGTAAGAAGTAAACAAATATAATTGAGTTAATCATTTTAAAGCAATGTATCTATATAAATAGATAATTTAAGAGGCTAATTAGTAATTATTATAATGCTACCCAAAATTTGTTTTATATAAAACATAGAATGTTTTAAAAAAGTTACATGTTACAACTGCAAGCAGTTGTAAATCCTTCTGGGGGAAATTTTATAACAGTGATCTCAAAAAATTTTATACATGAGATGGTTATTGTGACTTAAATTTATGTCAATTTATTAAAAGTAATATATAATATTAGTTAAATATAGTTAACAAATTAGAAGTAATTACTGTTTAATTAAAAAAAATGTATTCAACCTTATAATACATAAACATAAAATGTTAAAGTATCTGTTATAGCCGGCAAAAGTATAAATAATTCATGAAACTTATTTAAAACCGAAAAATAAAGAATTTGATAATTTAGTCCATGAATATGAATATATTTTAGGAAGTGTTAAAAGTTGAAAATGCTTCGGATGATGATAAAATTCCTCGTATTCAATTAACTTTTAATACAACACGTTATACATATGGGCATTTCCAGAAATAGCGTCATTTTTAGTCGCAATGAAATTGAAAAAAAAGTCAAAGCACATGCTTCGAATTTTACACACTTATTGTACTAAGTAAATGGAACATGTTTTTCATATTGGCCCTTTAATTTGAGCCTGCGGGTCACCAGTACGATCACTTGAAACAGCGCATACTGAAACTGGCAGTTTCACGTTGTTTATGTACATTTAAATTGATATAACTGTATAAAAATAATAGTAAATGTTTATAAAATTAATATTTTTAATAATTATTATTAATATTAAGTTTTCAGCACTCAGTGCGGAAAGTGCCAGTTTTCAGTACTCCTTGAATTTACAGGAGTACGGAAAACTGGCATTTTCTGCACTTTGTGCTGAAAAATATGTTACGCAACTGGTTCGAAAAAAAATTGCCAACTCGTGTGGTGACATGCAAATCACTTGACTCGATTGTATCTCATCACTGATGTAATTAAACACGTATCGCAGTTTTAGCATATAACGCACTATTTTCACATATTGGGCTTTAGTGGGGTTGTAAACAGACTAAGTAGCGTTATCTATTTATGTTGTGTTACTAAGTTTATCACTGATATTAATTTCAAAAAGTTATTGTGCAATGAATATAATTTTTAAACCAAAATATAGGGTATCTATCAATGCATAATATTGTAATTTGTTTAAAAATGGTTTCAATTTTGGTGCACACATATCATCTTGGAGACACATTAATAGGACACCAAAATGAACTTAAAAATACAAAAAAACCGTGTAAATGTTAATGCGGGCAATTTTTGTCACTGCTTGTTTTAGTTGTGACATTTTCAGCGATATTAAATTTGTGACATTTTGTTCTTAAATGAGTCATATCTTTTGCCCGCATTACAATATTGAGACGATAGATAACATGTTGTTCCCCCCAAAATTCTATATAATAGCATAATAGTATGATCGATGTGCTATGAAAACTCACTGAGAAAAATAAACTTGTGTTCGTGACATGCACATACGTATTTTTTCATGTTTCATTGTTAATAATTTCAACAAATTTGATAGCACACTGTTTGCATTTACGCAGTGTCTTTAGGCTCTATAAGAAATTCTAAATGTATACAAAGCAAAGTTGAGAAATCATGCGCGCAAGGTGTAGGACCCTTCAACTAGATCGGGATATTTGAAATAAAAAAATGGTGACAACAATATCC
>JABFPI010000011.1:0-24261 GCA_022817465.1 Embidobia sp. ZL-2020 | reverse complement strand
TGCAACAGAACGAAGTAAATAAATCAGAGATGTTATGAACGCTATGAAAGTACATCAAGTAATGAGAAAACTCTGAGAAATGAGCGACGATGTGAACGCAATGGAAGTACATCAAGTAATGAGAAAACTCTGAGAAATGAGCGACGATGTGAACGCAATGGAAGTACATCAAGTAATGAGAAAACTCTGAGAAATGAGCGACGATGTGAACGCAATGGAAGTACATCAAGTAATGAGAAAAGTCTGAGAAATGAGCGACGATGTGAAATTTTTAAGTATTGAAGTTATGAAATCCTAATACTTTTATCACAATTTTTAATTTCAAAATGTAGTAATAAATTTATGTTCTTTTATTTTTTTAAGTGCTTTGTTTTTTTTAAGTTGCAGCGCCATCTATCGACCAAAATGACTCGAATTGGGGGTCAAATAGGGGTAGTTTTTTCCGGGGAATCAGAATCTGCAATAAAAAATGGGGGTTCCTATTTAAGTTTTTTTTCTCCCCCTTCCCCCACCCCTAGGGGGTGGGGGTGGGGAGTCAAATTTGGTATCATCGGATGTCCCCCGTCGAGACGAACAATTTTTATTACCCACTTTTTTTGATCGGACTTGTAGTTTTCGAGATATTTAGTTGTCTCAAGATAAAAAACTCACCCTGTATATATATATGTACTTCTTACCGTCAACCTCTGTAATTAAAAAGTCTCTTCCAATTTCACAGCCGTTAATTGGCACCCAACCATGAATAAGTCTGGGTTTTCCCACACATTCATGGTGTTAACGTCCCAAGAATACTTATAATGTTTCAGATTATTTATTATAAAAGCCACAATTTTTTTGTCTATTTTTAGATATAATAAACGTTTGTTAATACTTATTTCTGATTCTATTTATATAAAATGTTAGTTCTATTCGATGTTAGTTTTATTCGATGTATAATAAATGTTTGTTTTCATAAACGAATGCGGGTTATGTGTCAATTTGTTTATTTATTTATACAACTTAAAAATGTTTCTACAAAACTTTTTTAAATTATATTTTTCTTTATGTTATTAATAATAATTATTTTTGTACTGATAATTAGTTAATGAATATTTTGATGTTAATTAATATCTCAGTAATATCGCACATGATTTATCATGTGTCGACATCGTCATGTAATATCTTATATGAAATAACATAAGATATTATATTTTTAGACCATCGACTTAGAGAATTTTGGCAAAAGTTAGAGCGTCGATTAGAAATGGAGCTGTGCAAGTGCGAATCGAGTCGTCAAACCAGTACTTGGGCCCATTTTAGCGAAATGCTGAGTGTAGCAAATGAGGCCCAACTTGAACGATTTAATAACATTAAGTTTGTTAGAATTATTATGGAGTGTGAAAGAGACGCATAAGAACATAGTTATTAAATATTAATTAAGAAAAATAAGTTAATTAAAATCGTTTACAAAAAAATAAAAATGTATGTCTTTTTATTAATTATTTATAGTAAATTTGTATTCGGGCGTATTTGTATTGGGGCGTGTATTGATAATGATTTTTAATGAATTTTGTTATAAATTCGCGCCACGCTTTTATTTAATTTAAAAACTTTTATAATTTTTTATGCCAAGTTTAAAAAACTATTTTTTTTATTTATTATTGAAAAAAAAAATTTCTTATTAACGTCAAAATTTTTTTACTTTCAACGGTAATAATTACTTGAAACTTTGACAACTTGTGTAGAAATATAACGATAGTTGTTCATTATGTTTTTGGAGGTTTTACCCGCATATTTCATCAGCAAATGACTGAATTGCCTCTTTTTCGTAGAAATCGTATTTTATTCGTTATCAAGAGTAAAAGCTAACAAAGATAAAACTGGTAACACGGTAACAACAGTGACACGGATAAATCGTATAACTCGGGAAACACGTGTTACATGGGTAACACGTATAATTACCAACTTATTTTTAATTAATTATTAAACAATTTTAATAAATTTATATATAACATTATATTTATTTTTACCTTTTTAGTTCATTTTTTTAATCAATTATTACTTTTTTCAATATTTATACCTTTTTTTATACTTATTTTTACCTTTATATTTTTTTTTCTTCATTCGTTACGTTAAATAAAAGCGTTTCTTAAAAAATTTTTTTTCAATATTTTTTTATCATTTTTTAAAAATATTTTTTTTGTTTTTAATTTATTTATTTTTGGTAATTATACTGCATTATTAACTGAAATACATACATGTTAATATCAGCAGTATTACTATCTTTCATTTTTCACGACAATTGCCCTTTTATTTGAAATTTTTTATTTCTTCAAGCTGAAAGAGAAAAATCATCAAGAAACGGCCGGCGGCCGCTTATGACGTAGGATTGACCGACTGCGCAGGCGCTCCGAGTCATGTGACTAGCGGCCGCGCGGACCCTTTCTCTTTCTGGGATGACTGGGATCACTGCCGAAAATGCGTCATAGTGTCGTACAGTGTCGTATACGTCGTTGTTTAACCTGTAAAACGAGTTGACGAAAAAGGTCTGTGGAATTTTCAGAGTAATAAATAATAATAGATATCGGACGCGTTCACAAGTCGCATTCTTTGCTGGTGAACATCCTGTTCAACTGATTAGGGTTAGAATAAGAGTATGTAGGATTTCGTTGTTTTATTTTATTAATTTATTTTATGTTTACTTTCAGGTTTAATATAATATATGTACCTATATACTTGTATCTAACTGAGATGTTAAATTATACTTAAAATCCTGCAACATATGTACGCCTTCCATTTTTTATTGTACTGAATTTACATTTTAATACAAGTTTAAATTTCATTTTACATGTACATTTTCATAATTTACATTTTTGTAATTAACTGTAGCAACGAATTTTTAAAATTATTTAAAAAAAATTTATTTTTAATTTGATGTATTTTCCATTTTTTTGGATTTTTTTACTAAAAGCAGTTCAATCCAGATGACATTCTAACGAATGTCAGTTTCCAATTATTTACATTATCTTTAAAATTTCATTCATACATATAATATCAAAATTAAATTCAATATAATAATTTGAAAATCAAACTTCGTAATTATATTTGAAAACCAAATGAAAAAAAATGTTTAAGAAATGATGTAATATTAATGCAAATATTAATTAAAAATAATAATAAAAATTAATAAAAAATTTATTTTATAAAAATATAATTGAAGCATAAAAAATTTAATTTTGTTGTAATTTAAACTCAATATTATAATAAAAATTTAAGGTTCATGTTAAAGGATTTTCATTAAAAATCAACATAACCAGAAGAGAACACTACTATTAAATACAAGGTTCAATTCATATTGATAAATTAATGAAACAGTGATTGGCTTAATGTTGAATAAATGTGTATTAAACGGTATAATGTCACCGTAAAAAACATTTTTAAGGTGACATTATTGTTTAAGGTGACATTATACCGTCTAATCCACATTTATCAATCAGTGTTTCATTAATTTATTAATATTGATTAAATCATTATTCATTATTCATGTTTTCTTCGGGAAGATACAATATTATAATTATATATCATGTTCAACAACAATTATTTATTTTTTTTAAGTTATCGTTTTCATTATGTGCATACATGCAAAAATATTTTGTTTTTATAATAATTGTTGGCACAAAATATGTTTTATAATAAAAATCATTTGTTCGCGCTCAAATTCCGGTTGCTTTTTGAAAAACCCTTGTTAGGATTTTTATCCGCCCGCCCTTTTATTTTTTGTTTGTTTTTTTGTTTTGATGTACACGGAAAACATTTATGTTAAGCGGCCACGTTAAATACAGGAATAGAGACTTAACATTAGGTTATGGGTAACAGCTAACCATAAATGGATAGCTGCTGCACGTGACCGGCAGCGGCTGTACATACATATACAGCATATATCCATTAATGGTTAGCTGCTACCAATAACCTAATGTCTAGCCTGTATTATCCCGGTATTCGGCGTGTCTGCTAAACATACATGTTTCCCGTGTAATTATAAACAAAAAATAGCATAAATTTGACAAAAATTTACTTAAAAATCAATTTACTTATTAACAAAGAAACATGAAAATGTTTTCAACAAAGATAAAAATGAAATTTTCTAAAATAATATTTTCATAAATTTTAAAATTACGCCATTAAACAAACGGCATAATTACATGTTTAAAAAATTTTTTAAATACTTTTTCAAAACATTAAAAAAAATTTTTTAATTTTGTCATGTATTTAATATGTGTATTTATAATGACTTAAATATTTCTTGAAAATGAATTCAGTTATCAACAAAGACACATTTAAATGTTATAAAAAAAGGTTAAAAAAAATTGTAAACATTTATGTTTATAAATTTTAAATTAACGTCATTAAACAAATGGCATTATTATATGTTTTGAATTTTTTCTACATTTTATCAACATTTTTTTTATTTTGGAATGTTGTCATTTATTTAATATGTTTATTTCTAATAACTTAAATATTTCACTACAATAAATTATATATTTTTTCTATATTTAGGATTCTAAATTTTTATCAAACTAATTAATGTCTTCAATAAAATAATTAAGTCTATTATTTATTTCAAATGTTTTCATAATAAATAATAAATAAATAAATAAATAAATAAACATTGTACTCAATTAATGAGGATAAGTGATTGAGAAATCGTGTGTGTTGACAACACTCCTTTTTGGCTCGTGCTTACAACTGACACTTATTGTCAATCATTTTCCCTCACTTGTCAAATAATGTAATTTAACAGTTAATTAAATTTTAATATTTTCCAATTTAGAGATTATACCATGGATGATGATCACCATCGGTGGTTATCCTTAAGCAAGGAAGAAATATTGAAGAAGAAGAAGAAGAAAACAGTACGGTTTTTTCCTGAGTGTAAGTTTTTCAACTGAAACATAATTACTGTATTATTCAATATTTTGCAAAAAGCCTAAACATTTATTACTTTAGAATTTTCATCTAATCTGTTTAAATTTTTAGAAACCAATTTTGGTCATTTTATCCCTGTATATCGTTTTGCATTAAATTTTCACAAATTAACTTAAATTGGTTTTTATAACGTCTATTAAAGGCATTCAGGTGTTTTGCCTCGACATCCGCCGCGACACTCTCGCGTTTCTTCGTATTGGTCACCTTAGGCCAGAAAAAATGAAGTTATTAAATGTATAATTAACATTATTCTACTTTATTATTGAAGTATTTTAATTTATTTTATATTTCTAAAAATCTGTTGGTAACTGTTTTTAACATGTGATATGGAAAACTACTTAAATATTTTCTGATTTATTTCACATCATTTCAATATTTTAATGCCTTTACTAGATTATTATTATCTTATTCATTATTTCAATTTTGATTTGCATTATATTTTATTAGTAATTTCAGGTTAATGGGGGAATATAATTTCGCAAAATATACAAAGAAATAGTTAAAACTTTTTGTATTCAACATTTATTTTATTTTCATCAATTTAATTGTACTACAGCATTTAATTAAATTTAATAAAAAATTCATACTGGATTAACATTCGCGTTTTTACCTATTGTAATGATAAAAAATAAATATTATTGTATTCAGTAAATTTAATATACATAAAATTTTCTTTGTATTTTTATTTTATTTCATTACTAAAATTTATGCATTTTTAATTACAATAGCTGAAACAGATTATTTATGTATAGAACTAGGACCGGGAAATTCTATTTTTGATTGGGAAATAGATTTAAATTTCAATTACAAATTCTGCTGGACATCCTATATATATTAAAGCCTAAAAATATTATATACAGTGGAACCTGTCAAAGGTAACGGCGCCATTACGCGGCGCCCTATCAAAGACGACGGAGACGTTTTTCACTCTTTTTTTGCTTTTTCATGCATCACATAACTTTATTCAAGTAAAAACAATTAATGATAAAAAACAAACAAACAAAAAAACGAGACTGAAAAAAGGCTTCTTCTCATAAGTAATAAAATAATTTAATTATTGATTTTAAATTATTTATTTGAATTTAACGCTCACGAGTGTTAATACAGTCAATCACCGTTACCTTTGTCAGTTGTTAGTTTAGCAATTGTTATCTTTGACAGGTTGTATTGCAATTAATTTAAGGTATAATTTTTTTGTACATTTTTACAAATGTAAACTGCATCACCCTAGCTTGTACACAGTTTGAAGCAAAAATTAGTATAGTTTTTACAACAAGAACGACTGCGCTATTCACCGAGGATGTTAGGTGATCGATCTCGCCAAAAAATACACCGATTTCTCTATTACGCACAACATATAATTAAATTTAATAGGGGAGCCTATCAAAAGTCAAATATTCCTATATTTCAAATATTACTACAAAGTTTACATTTACATTAAACAAAGGTTATTTAAATTTCAAATTTTCAGGTTCTAAATGTTACATTGTTCAATTTTCACCCACTCCCAATGTTTCCGCCTAGGGCGCAATCGCCCTTTGTGTAAAATGTACTATTTATTAATATTTTATACAAATTATAAAAGTTATGCAGTATTTTGGAACGTGCTTCAAAATGGAAGTACTACGCGGTAGCCATGTTTTATCCTTCCAGGTCCATTTGATACAAAAATTGAAAGCCGTCTTTATAGTTGAGCCTGATATCCTCTTTTTAACCCACGTTTTTTTAACAAATATTCTTTCTGCATTAAAAAATTTTGATTGTGAAATTAAAAAGTTTAAAAAAAATTCAAATTACTGTATACAAAATATAATACATTTCATTAAAAATATGTGAGAAAATATTTATAAATCGACTGGAAATTGGCGTAAATTATACTTGAATTTATTATTCATAATTTAATAGGTACCCTCTTTTATCTGATGTATTAAACTAAACAATACATATTTTTGAAAACATTTATTTATTAAAAAATTATTAATATAACGCAATCATTCCATTTTCAATAGTTTAAATTATATATTTATATATACAATTTACATTATTTTGTAGACATTTCCGATAAATATAAAAAAATGAAACCAATTGAAGAGCACCACGGGTTTGAAAGTATACAGAAACCCCATGAAAGGAATGAAAATACAGTCCATTTGACTCCAATTTTTAAGAATATAAATAGAAAAAAGTTGCAAACAGAAATAACAAAATTTGGGGAGGTCAGTACCTTCTTTTTCAATAAAAAAGAAAATACAAAATACAACACAGCTTTTGTCACATTTAAAGATTTTGCAAGTGCTAACCGTGCTCTTGAAGTGCTGCGCGGTAGTCATGTTTTATCCAAATGGAAAAAGAAGCAAATGGAAAGGAAATAGGAACAAAACATGAAAAAAAACAAACGATACTCTGCATGCCAGCAGTTTGATGCCAAAAGACGATGGATCGTCGAGTATCTTTTTTGGTCTAAAATATTCGTAAATATTGAAACAATATTAAATTGTAATCTTGTAATTAAAATATTTGCAATGTGATAGAAAAGTTCCTACATTATAAATATTCCAACACTTTTTACGTACATGTTTAACATAACGTAACTTTTTTATTAATATATCATTATTCATAACGGCAACCGAATTGATAACTGATTAAAGGGTTCTCACTGATACAGATTTGATATTAAATATTTGACAATAATATAATACTCACTATTATTAGACACTTAATGGGAAACAATTTTCAATGTTGCATTAACTGATTATTATTTCTTCTTATTTATTAATTAATTACTCTTTCCTTTTGTTAATCATTTGCTTAATTATAACTTTTGTCTATTAATGGCTGCTCAGTTATTACGAGTAATTAATTTTCTGTAAATCTTAATGAATAATTATTTGATTATCATAATTTATGGGTTGTTATTTAATAATAATTTTTTTATTTTTAATTCATGATTGATCATATCACATTGACCATTATTGGGTCATCATACTTTATAGATAAAAAGTTGAAACCAATTAAAAAATTGTATTCTTTCATAGGTTACATTTAATCTACAAAACTGCGAGAAAAAATTGTTAGTTAAAAAAAAATTGTAATCGTGCTTGGAAGTAGTTTCGAGACCACATAGAACAAAATCATCTTGCCTTCTGCGAGCACCCGTTCCCGTATTTTAGCGCAGGGCGTTTCTTCAGTTGAAACGTTGGGCTTGACGAACCCACGCACCCGAGTTAGGGCATGTGCTCTACTCGCCTATGGCATTGAACGTTATGTAGACCATGTCCTTAGGGTGTTACTGTTGCCCTAGGGCGAACTTGAACGTGATTGTAACACCCGTGAAGGGAACGGAGGGTTTATAAATCTTATCACCTGCCGAAAAATCGACAGCATTACTACGCTGTACCATAAATCCTGTGTGCTGTCATATTGTGAGTTTGCCTCTCATGTATGAGGAAAATCACACATGGTACACCTGTCTGGGGCTGCCAACCCGGTCGGACAAGAAAGCTGGCTCTAGTACAACACTCAATGCCTCGGATGGTCATCTTGAAGGGCATGATGACAGAATCCGAGAGTTCCGGTGTCTTCCACACAACTGTGTATGCTTTTTTGTCGTATGTTTTAAACTTTGATTTCGTTCGTTCATTTTGTTGTCATTCTGATAGCTAATATTCAATAATTCTCATATATTATTACATGGTAATTGTAATTGTTTTGGTAAATTAATTTTTTGACAATTCTCAAATATTAACTTTTTAACTATATAATTGAACAAAATATTACATTGGATTTTGTAGTTGAATTATTTGTATTTTTATAGAATAACTCTTCAATTATAGATTTTGTCATTGTCAATTTATATGTTGAACATCGTGTAATTGTTCAAGTTAATATATTGTGATTCATAATGACAACTGCATTCATGATAACTGCTCAACGATTACTCGTTGATAATCAGTTAATAGTTACAAATTGACGAGCATGTATTACTGAGAATTGTTATTTATTAAATTTTATTAAAATTTTCTCTTTGATCAGTAAATGAGACATAATTGATTGATGAAGTATTCTTCTTAATAATTAACGAATTATGAAAATCATTAATTTATAAATAATTGTAATTAAACGTATTAAAAAAAAAACTTATATTGTAATATTTATTCTTTACAGTTTTGTATCAAATCCAATAAATTGTAGTGTTGAAAACTAGTCTGGTTCGTTTTTGCAACGTACATCGTTTTGCATTAACAGCTCAAAAGCGTGCCTACATTAGTTTTTTCAACGCCTATTCGAACGAGTGTTTTTTCATCTGGACATCTTTCCCGAGGCTCTCACGTTCCTTTGCGAAATAAACTGTGATCAAAAATTCAAGTACATTTCGAAGCAGGTGAATATGCCCATGATGAGGCTGCTGATCCAGATCAGCAATGTGTACTAGAATGCGAAAAAGACGTAAATGGAAAGGAAATAGGAACACAAAATGCGAGAAAAAGAAACGATACTTTGCATGGCAGGAATCAGATGTCAAAAGAGGCTGGATCGTCGAGTATGTTTTATGTTCAATGCAACACTGACATTTTGAGGTTGAAAAGAACCGGATTGGAATAAAGTTTAACAACTTGTCAATCACAAATATATTTTTGAAATATATTATTAAGTTGATTTTTTGAGACAACTATTGCCTGGGAAGATCCATTAAAATGGTATGTATGAATATAATTGAACTTTCTAAACGAATAAGGATCCTATACTCAAATGCCTGTGGTTAAAGATACCACTCTCTGTCAATTACTACGACGTGTTGTGTTACTCAAAACTGATCATATGATTCAAGCATTCTTGCCAATCACTTTTGCCAATCACTTTTGGTAGTTTTTCCGCGTATGGCAGGAAATTCAAATAACCTTTATTCATACAAATTACAAATATCCAAAATTATGATTGCACACTGTCTTGAAACTTTCCAGTGATATACAAATTGAAACTGACTCCATTACATCTATAATTAACTCATCCCAATGTAAATGAATAAATGTGTACATAAGTATATAATTGAAATATATTACAAAAAAACAAACAAATTTGTCTATAATCAAGTATAAATAAGCTTTGCAGTGAATTGTTTTAATTACACCAAAATATTGTTTTCCTTAGCAAAAAGAAACAGTATTCTGTAGATTTTTATATTGTTTGAGAAAGCAAAAGATACTATATCCCTTTCGAAATTCGGTTCTGCCTCATAAAGTCTAATAAGTAGTTCTGAGGACCTAAATCCAAGGAATTTGCAATGAAAGAAAAGATGATTCATAATCCTGTCTTTCAATTCCGCAATCACAGTTTTGCAGATAAATAATATTTTTATCGTATAGGTTTTGGTTGCTTCTAATGTGCGATGCCTGATCCTGGAGATAAAACAAATGATGTCTATATCCAATTTACTGTCATAAAACCAGGGTTTACCCAGAAAACGCCCCTTTATCTCATAGTATTTTTGTCCTTTATACAGACTTTTAGTTTTAATTATTTCCTTCGAATTCTCGATCAGCTTTTTTTTTTATACATTAAAGAGGTTATGATAATGAATTTCGTAATTTTTTAATATGTAATTCAGTATCTTTTTTCACCAACTCGTCAGCTCTGTCATTATAGATTAGTGCACAGTGATTGGGGATCCAAAGGAAGTTTACATCCTGTTCGTTTTCTAATATATTAAGAAATAGGTATTTAATGGAATATATTATAGGGAGTTGGCGATCATTTATATTCAAATTGAGTAGCGCTTTCAGGAGACTTAAGTAATCTGTTACTATTGTGGTTTTATTGACTTCTTTAATTATAATAATATTTAAAGCTTTTATAATTGCTTTAGCTTTTGCCTTAAAGATAAAACATATGTCGTTTACTCTTTCATTAAAATTGGTATTCAGTTTTCCACAAAAAACCACAAAACCCACTTTTGAAGTTTTTTCATATAATGAGCCAACTGTATGAACAATATTATTATTTTTATGTATCATTATAAATTTGTTGCATTTATTGTTAGTTATTCTCTTAAGTTTTTTGTTTGTAATTTTTTTTTCAAATCAGGGATTATATTTAATGTACTCTTAATATCTGTGTATCTATTCATGTCTATAAGGTTTGTTTTATAGTTAAAAAATAAACATTCAGGAGTTTTTAGGATTATTACTTGTTTTAAAAGATCACTAATTTGTGATTTAATTTTTAATAAATAATTTCTCCTCCTAATATTCTGGAGGTTGTTTACTCTATAATTAGTCAATTTAGATTTAAAGGAGTTATTGCCATATGTCATGATTATAGTAACATATTTCGTAGTTGGAAAAAATCTTGTAGCTTTTAATGGAGGTTCATTAGCAAGGTCTAAGATCACATTTGTTGGAGTAGTGCGCATCAAACCTAGTGAGGATTTAATAGCACTATATTGAATTACGTTCATTTTTTCAATTGATTTGGAACAATTTATTATACAGTTGACAAGCATAGTCGAACCTACTTGTAATCAAATTTCTATATATATTTAATACAATTTTAGGATCACCTCCCCATTTGATACCTGAGATGCATTTAATGATATTTATCAGCTTGCGGGATTTTTTACAAATGTTGTCAATAAAATTAGCCTAGTTTAGATTAAATTTGAAATGGAAACCTACGTATTCAAAATTTTCAACAATTTGTATTTCGCTCTTATTTAAGGAAAGATTATTTTCTAGAGATTTATTAATTCCAGTTTTATTTCTTGTAGCAAAAAGACACAGTTTAGTTTTATTTTCTGATATAGTTAAATTCCTAGATATAAAAAAATTATTTAAATTAGTTAGAGCTAAGTTTAGAATAGTGATAATTTCAGTTAATTTTTTGTTTGAATAATAGATTGTAATGTCATCCGCATACTGTATGATATTCACTCCTTCAGGTAAATAGTAATATATTTTACTTAGATATAAATTAAATAAAATTGGAATTAGGACAGAACATTGTGGGAGACCTTTCCTAATTACTGGTTGACCAATACCATTTCCTTAAACATATGAATTAACAAATCTTTCCTTTATCAAATTTAATATATTGTTACATAAATTTATAGGTACACCTTGACGCCAAAGTTCTTTATATAATAACAGCGGCTGAACATTATCTTAAGCGCCCGCAATATCAAAGAATACAACTCCTGTCGTTTATTTTTTATTCATATTTTCATTAATGTTAGTTACTAATTCTGATAAACTGTCAATACAACTTTTTCTTTACCTAAATCCACTTTGGAATTTGCGGATCTTATCATTTTTTATACCCATCATTTTAGGTGTTTTTGTATCAATTTTTCGTACAGTTTAAAGAAAATTTGAGCCAAAGATATTTGCTTAAGATCAACTCCGTTTATCTTATGAATGAATACCACAAAATATTCCCTCCATGAACTGGGAACCTCATCGGGGATTCTAAGCAGATTATAAATTTTTTTAATATTTACATGGATAGAAATAGACAGTTTTTGTATAATCTCAAAGTTTATCATACCAGGCCCCGGAGCCGATTTATTATTGAAATATGACAGAACTCTTTCATATGCGTCAAAGGCATACTCATCATCAAAGATTTCAACATATTCTGATATATGGGGTTGGTTGTCATAAATGAACATTTCAAGGTTCTTTCCATCCAGATTGTTGTTCGAGGTAATTTTATCAAGAGCTTTGCTAATTGTTCCATTGTTAATAATATTTTATTCTGAGAAAAAATTGTACTTTAATAATTTATACTTAAATATATTAGTTATTTTCCACATTTCAATAGGACTGGTTGTATGACTTATTGTTCCAAAAAAATCTTTGAATTTACTTCGTGGTAGTCAGATCCCAATATGTACGGCGACTGCAGTTGCGCAATGTAGGCATTTTGCCGTTTAGGCATTTTTAAATTTAGGCATTCTGACAGGCAGTCATATATATGAACATTTACATTACTTTTTACTCATCAAAAATTTATTATATATATGTAGGGTTTTCAGTTGTACAAAATCTTCCCCAAAAACCAGTTATTTCAACTATCTGAACAATGAATGCATCGCTGTTATAATCAGACATTTCCATTCAATTGATGATATAGTAAATTTTTTGGCCGGTATGCAAATATTCAATATTTTGAAAATTGAAATGATATATGCTGTTTTTTTCTATGTGGAGAAAAAACCTTCTTGGAATATGTAAAATGAAATCCCTATGAAAGTTATTAACTGAAGTGGGTTATTATTAAAGTTATTAAATTCCGAATTAAATCACCCCTATGAACGAATTATCCTAAAAATCTGAAGTTTGGTATACTTATATAAAATTGAGTTTTGAATTTAATCATATAAAAAACTTGACACCCACCCATATATAAACACGATGATTGTGATTATATACGGATTATAAACACGTGATAGTGATATTTATTTTTAATTTACTAATTCATTACGTTTCTCCCATCAAGGTGTTTAAAATAGAAGGTGTTACAAATAGAATAGGAAAAGGTAGTGCGTTTTGTTATATTTTAAATTTAAACAAGTTTTCTTTTGTCACCATGACAACTAACGCTTATTCATGTACAACAAGATTTTCATAAAGAGATTGAGACGGTAGAATCTTTTGCGATTGCATTAAAATACGAAACAAGAAAGGAAAAAAATAAAAAATGGACCCACTTCCATCGAAATATGTTTTGGACTGTATAATTGCGACTGCAATGAGAAAAGAAATCGGAATGTGGCTGGAAGTTCATCCGACGTATAGAAGTTACAACTATATGAGGCAAGCCTCCGAAAAAGTGGCGGTTGAAATCAATTTGAATACAGCTAAAAAAGTGAATGGTAATACATGTTAATGTATACTAATGTGATGTAGAGTTGAATACCATTATTAAATTTTTTATGAAGTTAGAACCAGAAATAGATTTTTAAAAAATTGGGATGTTTGTTATATAACATTATGTATTCTCTTATGCAACATAAAATTTCTTTGGTATTTTTACCAACTTAAAGTCCTATTATAAAAGTCGTAACTCCGTCACTTGTAATGTTATGACTTTACATTACACATGGCCGAGACGAAAATAAGTACTTTTTCCAGTAGTGGATAAAGTTATTATTTTCCCAACTCGTGGCGAAAACGAGCATTTTTGTAATTACTGAATGAAGTACTCATTTTCTTTACGAACATGAGTGGTGTAAAATGCTGTTTATAACGCAGACGCAAGTGCCTTATCGTCAAATTTATTATTCTATTATCCCGGAAGTTAGTACGCGTACTAAAACAATATGTTTTTAACACGTGGCCTGAAGGCCTCTAATTCAAAAGATAATATTAATGTACATTACATTCGTTCAGGATCTCAAGTCTTGCAAAGATGGGTCAGACTTCTGACGAAATTTGAAAAAGAATTGGAGAAAATGGAGGTTAATTTAAAACAATCAGATTGGCCATTGTTTCAAAAGATGCGATTTTTTGCGACTTTAGAAGAAACGGATAGGTTGTTTCAATTAGATAACGAAATTTTATACAAAGGTAAATTTATAATAATAAAAAATAACATTATTAAAAAATAACCCTTTTCCGTCGAACATAAAAATAACTTACAACATTTTTCAAACGCAAAATTTTTATAGAAAAATTAGTGAAATATTGAGAACCAAATTAGTTGATAATAGTTCAAGGGCGCTATTTTCAAATCTGACCTTAAATATTGTATTTGTAGCATCAGTTTTTTTGTAGCTCCAGTATTATCCAAAAAAATAAAAAAAATTTGAAATTTTTTTTCATATACAACAGTATCCAATTGACAAAATGACTTGACATCCAGTAGCATAACTAAAGTTAATATAATTTGAGAAAAAAAAATTCAATATGGCGCCACTTTTCCAGATTTTTTGTATTTTTTCTGTAACAGTGACATAGGTCGTTAATATTTGGTAAAATGATAGGTTTAAAGCAATTTTATTGTTTTAATCTTTCTATTTTTTTAGTATTGAATTTATCAGTTATAGTTATAAGTAAAATCGTTTTTTCTTATGAAACATTCTGTAAACGTTAATTTTGGCCAAATGTACAGTATTGAATGATTTTAAACATTAGATGTACCTAAAATACATCTGATCAGCAACATGATCTGTAAATTATTATTTCTCATATTTTATATTCGTTTTTTTTTTTTTTTTTTGGAATCAATATTCGTCTCAGTATAAGTAATTTATCGAATTAAAAGATATTTTAAAAAAGAAAACAACTCGCAGTTATCATAACCTCAATTAGTAACTTTGAAGAAAGAAATAGTAATGAGAACTTATTCTCACAAAATCAAATATCATTAAATAAATTATTATTTCTATGTTTTTTACAGCGACTTGTTTGGTTTCCAGAATCGGAGGAATTTAAGAAAGTGAAGTTCATATTTTAAAGCAATTAAATGATTATTATCTAATTAAAGCAAGAATTATAATTTAAGAGTTATGTTATAATGTGCATGTAAAGAAAATAAATTTTTTATTTGCATTGAAAATAAAAACACTGAGTCATTATTATTTTAATTCAATGTATGTTTTGAGAAATGTTCAAAAACATAATTAAAAAAATAAAAAAAAAATCAAACAATCTGAAAAATGGACGGACAAACGCGACAAAATCAGAAGCAGAAAATTGTATACGAGAACTTGAAGGAGTTAGCGCCCTCACAATGGCACCACAAACTGATGTAATACCGCGTTCGATTCTTCGTCATTTATTCACAGATAACCGTAATAGATTGCAATTGGGACACGGGAAATGAAATTACTGAAAGGTTGGGATTGAAAGGGTTATTTACGAGAATTTTTAATATATGTTATATATTATACTGCCTTCAAAAAAATTTTTTTTCTTGTATTGGGTCCTTCTTTTGGAATAGGGTTCGATACTCGAGTTTAAGACCTAACATCGAGTGTCAGTCAATTCTAATAGTATTTAGTGGTCACGCAAATCAAAAAATTTTTAAAAGATTTTTTTAACTAAACCATGATGTTTTTTTTTCTTTTTTTTATCCTTACTTTAATTATAAAATAAAGCATTTTACAGATCTCCTAACATTCAAATATCAATTATTCCTGTACACTAAATACCTCTAAATGTTTTTAAATAATATTAATGGAATAGTTATGGTAAAAGAACATTTTCATGGTGTTTGAATATCATTTTTGAACGCTTGTATATAATATCGATTATATAACTTTGAAATTTGTTGAATAAATCACCTTTGACTTAAAGAAATGAAATTAAATTTTGATTATATATTATGGGAAGCATTATTTTACAGGAATGGAACAAAGACGGAAGATTGTATTCGTTTTTATAAGATATTCTTTACCGACACTTAACAGATTGTAACTATAATTTAAAATAAATAAGAAATATTATGCCCAGGATGGGCAGTATTTAAATGTATGTATTTGAAAATATGTATTTGAATTATATTCGTATTTTGAATTTATATTTCTAAGAACAACAATTAAGTTTTAAAAAAATTATTAAAATAGAATAATTTTGAGAATTTTTATATTTTCAAATACTCAAATACATTAAAAAAATTTTAAGATCAATTGTTATATTGCAGAAATATATATGGATCATTGAAATTTAAATTTTCTTATGAATTGTTTTTTTATGATTCCGCAAAAATAATAACAGAGAGAATATGAAATACACAATAGCATTATTTCATACCAAAGATTAGTTTCCCAAACGGTTTTGCGTAGTATTGATCAGAGATGATCAGTATTTCAGAAAGATCGAACTAGACTATTTAGATGAACACTGCTCAGTTTTAAAACCAATCACATAGGCTTTGGATACGATTAAAACTGAAGATAAATGGAAATATGGCATAATGTTGCCAATATTATTTTAACTGAGAAACAGAATAGATTTACTAATAAAAAACTTTTTGACAAATGGGTTTGCGTTTAATCAATTGATTATAAGCTTTTTTGTTAATTCGATTGTTCAGTTAACGATGTTATTTTACTTATTTTCATCAAAGTTTCAAAATAAAATGGTTGCTCAACTTGCAGTCCGAATATGAAAGAAAAAATGTTTTTGATTTGTATAAGATCTCATTGGAACCGTTTTTTGCATGCGAATCAAATTTGTCATTGGAAGAAAGCGATGATGAGGGTTGCAGTTCTTTTATTTGACTCACCAAAATAACTAACACTGAAAAAAAAACAAAAAACTCAATCCGCGATTGATTGCTTATTAATTCAATTTTTTAACGATAAACGAAAAGCATTGAAAGGGTTAGACTTTTATCCACCTAAAGAAAAGCCTTCATTAAATATAACAAGTTTGTGTTAATCGGCAAAAGTCAAAAAACTTTACTTTCGATGGGTTTATATTCACTGTCCATTCATAATCCTCGTGTTCGAGGATTAACTGCCTATAACCGCGCTGAGTACTAATAGGACATCACTCAGCTCATATAAGCACACCACTCAGTTCAGTTTAGAAAAGTACATGCGGTTATAGTAATCACTCAGCTCGTTAACTCCGAAAACGGTATTGATGTAACACGACACTTGGCGAAAATAATTTTCAGTATTAATATTCATACAGAACTTTAATTTTTTTTTCAATTGAAATGTATCTTGTCTTAAATCTTTTTTGTTATAATAAATAAATGAATTTCATAACATTGTAATTGAATATCAAAGAAATTTTTTAAATAAATATACATTATAAAACATAACTAAATAAACTCTTTCGGTAATACAAAATCAACTATTTATTACAAAATATACTATAAAATGAAATGTATAACTTAAATTAGTACGTATAGAACAAATTAATTTTGAATATTTTGAGTACACAAAGAAAAAACTGTGCTAAGGTTTTTGTTACAAGTCTTGTCTGCGAGTTTGTAAATAGGCTGTCATAGAGATTTAGCATTAATTTATAAACCAATGATACATTTCTCTGAATAAAAAATTGTATAATATTTGATATGTAAAATTTATTCAAAGTTAATTACAATAAAATCACTACTGCACTGTATCAAAAACCAAATTGGCATCGTTGCTTCACAACAATGTCAACACATTTATCGATTTTGTGTATAATTCTTGTAATGCTAAATTGTTTCCAAATTTTGTAACAAAAATCTTTGTACAATTTTTTCTGTGCAGTGGCTATTGAACAATCTTTATTTTAAAACTATTGAGGAAATTTTTCTTGGTATCTCATTGGAATATTTAATACAAATAAAGTATTATTAAAGAAAGCCATTTGTATATGTATTTATAAAAAATCGAAAGGTAGACATATAACAATGTGTTTGAATTACTACATAACGAATTACTTATATATTAATTATTATTTTGATACAACAGTAAGAAAAGAATGTTTTAAAATGTACAGGAATTCAATAAAAATGTTTTGATTTTAAATTACAATATTATGAAATTAATTTATTTATTATAACAGTAAAGATTTAAGAAAAGGTACATTTGAATTCAAAAGAAATATTGAAGTTCTGTATGAACATTATTATTTAACATTTTTTTCGCCAAGTGTTGTGTGTCATTTATTTTCGGGGTTAACGAGTTGAGTGACTACTATAACCGCGCTGAGTGATGTCCAGGAACGTGCTCAGTGCATATTGGCATGTACTTTGCTAAACCGAACTGAGTGATGTGCTTATAAGAGCTGAGTGATGTCGTATAAGTACTTAGCGCGGTTGTAGACAGTTTTGCTTACAGAACTGTAACTCTGTGAAGTTCCGATATGTTCTGAGTTAGTTTTGGGATTATCTGTGCACTTTTTTCAAATACCAAATGTATAAGTATTTTGTATTTGTATTTAAATACTTGGAATTGCTGTATTTGCCCAGCCCTGATTATGTTTAATAATTTAGCCGTTATACTTTTTATATCCGAGTTGGTAAAAAAGATCGGCAGTCTGTTTTAATGCAAATTAAAAGATTGACATTTTAAATTGAAAAAATGACATAAAAAAGATACTTTTAAACTTTGCAAATGAGAGTCGAAACGTCGGCGTTGCATTTTCTAAATAAAAAATGTGTCATGTAACGATATGTTACTAAAAAATATTACTAAATTCCAAATGATTGTTCTTAATTTGTAAAAAATAGGTTAAATTAATAATTTTGCTTTATTCAAAGTGTTTACAGAGCACTTGGAAAATAATTTTTGTTCTATAATAAGTAAACGCAAACTTAGCTTGCTTTTGTGTTAAACAGTATAAAATGGAAATACGAATGTAATGAAAGAATGCGTCAGTTAATATGATGAAGATTTTTAATTCTCCTTCTACTGTGGTAAAAATAATTTTCAGGAAAATTCTTAAAAACTCAGAAAAACTCTGATAGAGGTATGAGACGAGTTTAAAAAGTTTTAATTGTGGAAGTTTTTCAGAAGTACATTTTGAAGTTGAGACAAATAACTGAATTTCGAAAAGATTGTTTAAGAAAAGTATAATTTACACATTTCAAATTACTTTCTGAGTTTTTAATAATTTTTTAGGTTTTTTTCAGTTGTTTAGATTATTTTTATTTATCAGAATTTTTAGCCTGTTTTACAAGTTTTTCTGATTATTTATAACATATTTTTACAAAGTTGTTAGACTTTTTCAAACTTCCTTTTAGATTTTTCAGATCTTTCTTCAATACAAACAAAATTCACCGTCATTTTGAACCTGAAACTTACTAATTACACATTTTAAATTTTGCCACTGGGCGACATTTTCTTGTTGAAGACAAGAAAATTATGTGTTTTTTTAAAAATTAAGCATTGTACTGCTTATCAAAGTTTCGACTATATGATAAATAGAATGTGGCTAATTTGTAAAAGTTCGAAACTTATATGTGAGGTTTTGTGTTCAAATCTTAATAATTCTTTTATACATATATAAGGTCTAAGAAATGAAAAAGGCAGTTTAAAGAAGCCTGATAACAGTCTACAAAATGTTACTTTTTCGTACCAGCGGGAGCGAAGAACTCTTCTCTCCCATGGGCGAAATTCCTCGCTCCCACGGGATACGGAAAATATAATAACAAACACAGGATAAATATATTATTGATAAATATATTATAAAATATCTATAATGATCTTAATAATTCTGAAAAGACTGGAATACAGTTTCTAAAATATGAAAGAAATTGAAAATATTGGGAAAAAAAATAATAAAATATAATTTGAAATGTAAAAATTTTATCTTCTTATGAAATTTTTAGATTTTTATTTAGATGACATTTTCAGATAACAGTTGTGTGTCTCAAGTGAACACTAAATCTGTGACAAACTTTCAAAATTGTGAATTTTTAAGACACATTAAAAATTTTTTTTAATACTTTTTCTACATGGAAAAAAATAGTAAGGGATTTTAAGTAAACAGTTTATGGGAAAATCCGTGAAATCAATGTTTACGTTTAGTTACTCAACACTTCAGGGATTATCCCTGAAGTGTTGAGTAATTAAAGGTCAATTTTGATTTTTTACTCGATAACCTTATTAATAGTTACTCAAAACTTCAGGGATTATCCGTGAAGTCTTTGAGTAATTATCTCTATGTTTGTAGTTGACTGAAAATTCCTTAATATTTTTTTCCGTGTAGGTGTTTTATTTTCTTGGAAAATATATTTATCGGGGTAATCTTTGAAAAATGTCATTAAATTTATGTAAATTGTTTATAATAAAAGTACGCACTAAATTTAGGGGGTATTGAAAAAGGCGAATGCAAGGTTCCTCCCAGGAGTCCCGATTGATTCCATAGAATCATAGAAACTAGTAAATATGACAGAATTAAGTTAGTAAGTCCTTATTTATGGTTGTGAATTAACACCAGTTTATGCATTTGATCGACTTTATATACGTAATAATAATAATATTGTAGTTGAAAGAGGGTGATAAGATTGAATGTTAATAATTATATATAGATAGCATTTAAGTAATAAATGAGTAATTAATTACAAAATTATTGTGTTTAATGTATTTCTGTTAGTTTTTAAAGTCGCAAACCATTCCTTAACATCAAAACAGATCGCTACGTACTTAAAGTTGTAGCCAATTGTAGATAAGAAGTACAATTGTTGAGTGAAATAGTATTAAATGAATCATTTGTATTTGTTTGTTTTTAGTTATTGTAAAAATGTGTACAATTATCTATATATCAGTATGGTTTTATAAAAATGAATAAAAATATTTCTATGCTCCATTACTATAAAATGACGCCTTGTCTTTTGTAAGCCAATAACATGTAAAATACAATTTTTGAAGTGATAAAAACAATGTAACCTGTACAAACGTTTAATATCTCCATTCAAAGTACTTGATAATGTACTTAAATTTAATACATGCTTAGAAGTAACAAAAAAATATTTAATAGTGTTAAATATGGAGGAATAATTGTTATCTGAATGTTAGCGAAATAAATTAAGTAAAAATCATGGTTCAGTTATACAAATCAAAATTTTGACTTGAACAACCTCTAAATACTATTAAAATTGATTGAAACTCGACGTCAGGTCTTAAAATTGAGTATGGAACCCTATTCTAAAAGAAGGGCTCAATACAATGAAAACAAATTTTGTTGGACCAGCATAATAATATATACTTCTAATTTATAATATATATTATTTAAATTAATCATAGTAATTAATTAAACAAATATTAAAAAATTTTAATAATATATTTAACATTTACAATAAATAATAAATGAAAATAATGAAATATTAAATTGAAATTTGTTTGCCTATCAAAATCATAACATTTCATCGACTTCCGGAGGTCCAATTGACAAACAACACGTAATAAAATTTTACTGCAAAATTTTGATATCCCCGATTGACTTTGAACATTTGCATTCTTTTCGTGTTATATTTCTTCTGTTTTTTTCAATTTGTAGGTTACGGAAAAATCTTGTCACAGTCTTGATTTACTTCTTTGTTCATTTGCTGATATTGAATGAAGAACTTTATTTAAAGGAAAATTTATATTACAGATGTAATCAGAGCAACGAATAATAACGATAAGCCTGCTTAATAAGAGTGTTCAATTTTGTCGAAATGGAAGTGCTCAAAACAAGTAAAAAGTAAGAAAATAATGTTTGTAAAAAAATGTTTACCAAATATTGGTTTTTAAAATATTTAATAAATTAATTTATAAAAACATTTTGAAATTTGTATGGTAAATATTGTTGTATTAAATTGAAATTAGTTAAAGTAAAATAGGTAAAAAAAAACAAAGAAAGTAAATAATAAAGAAATTTTTTTATAGAAAAATTGTAAATACATTATAAAGGTATTAGTTTTTATAAATTTACATTTTATTTGATAATATTAGGAAAACAAAGAATGCGGACATGAAGAAGACAATTCTTAAAACATTCTTGCTTGTGAAGTTTATTAAGAAATTAAACAAGAAGCCATATTCGATTGAATTAGTTCCTTCGAAATGGAGCACAGTTGATTCGCAAAATCGGATCTTTGTTAAATTTCCACCGCCTCCATACAGCAAACCTGTTACCAAGATGTTGAATGACATGGTGAAAAACGAAAACGGCCCCTTGACGTATTGGCCAGATTATGAGGTGGAAATTGTCGGAGATGCAGGTAACAATTTTATTTATTGATTTCTTTATTTATTTATTTATCAGCAAGCAAAAAGCCCACAAATTACAATATATGTTTAGTAAATTTCCGAAATGAAATTTAAATTCAATAATTTATTATTTAAACTTAGTCAGATTACGCAATACAGCTTTATGCAATTGTTAATTTATTAAATGTACAATATAATGTAAAAAAATTAGTATAAAAAATGTGTAAAATAAGTTAGTGTAGTGTAGAAAAATGAATAAAAATGTACTTTGTTCTAGATTCTTTCGAAATTGGTTTGAATAAAATCGAAAAATTGAAACGCAATTCTGCTGCTTTCACTACTGACGCTGATACTCCTGTGAATAAAAAAGCTGAAAAATGTAAAAATGCACTGAAATCCCAAGTTGAGAAAAAGAATGCAAAAGCAGTTTCAGAAATTGTGAAGGAAATTCCCGAAATAAGGATTAATCTCGACAATAATGAAAATGGTATTAATTTAATCAAAATTTATATAAATCTTTTGAGTTGTACAAAAAACAGTACACTATGCAATTGTAATTGTGAATTATTACGACTTATAAAATTTTTAATTACACTTGGATCATACATAAATACTTATCATTAATTTTTTATAATAGAACTCAACACTTTTTTAGTGTACATGATTATAAGACCAGAAACGACCTCTAAGCGCGCATGAAATAACCCTAATAGCCATCCGTAATATAGAATATTTACATATAATATTTTGTCAAGATGGTGTTTACATACAATTGTATACATGAAAATTATATAATTTAGGCTCTTTGGGAAGTTTCGTACAGCTATAGCTCACGCATATTCTGGCATTCGCATTAATCGGCTAGCAAAATGAAGTATTATTTGTTTACATTGTATAAACTCAGTGGAAATTGATTTTTTTTAATTAATGTGACAAATGAAATTTATGGCTATTTTTATAATATCTAATAAAAAAATTTTTTTTATAATATCTAATAAAAAAAATGTTTTTATAATATCCAATAAGAATAAAATTAAATATTACGATATGAATTTATATTTAGATTATCCTTAGCAGAAATGACACTGTGGGTATCACTGGGCCACGGTTTCATTTCTGCGCGAGATATTTTTAAAAAATTCTGTGTTATTAATAAATCGACTGAAAATCAATTGTATATATTATGGACACATGAATATATCAATATGTACTTTTTTAATTATATACTTAAAGAATTCTAGTAAAATCCATTATGTATCATTTAGAATTTTTAAATGTCAATTTTACTGATAATTACCAGAGAAACTCTTATCATAATAATCATCCCTGGTAGAAATAAATTCGCTGCAAAAGCGCTGAAATGAACTCTGAAATAAAACGCTGAAATAGCGTACAAAATTGGGACATTTCAGCGTCAAAAACGCTGAACTTTTATTGTAACTTTATTTTATGGAAACTCTGAAAAATACTACATTACTGCTACATTTTTGCTGAATTTATTTCAAAATTTAAAAAAGAAGTTGAATTTTCATTGAACTTCTTTCAAAACTCTGAAAAATCGCTGACATTTTAAATTGCCTAATTTATTAAATATATAATATCTTTTTAAAAAAACTCAACATTAACGAGAATCAAACCCCAACCGCACGATTTTAGAC